>MU853998.1:0-41910 GCA_033297225.1 Diplogelasinospora grovesii | reverse complement strand
CTAACCCTAACCTAACCCTAACCCTAACCTAACCCTAACCTAACCCTAACCCTAACCCTAACCTAACCCTAACCTAACCCTAACCCTAACCCTAACCCTAAGTAACCCTAAGTAATGTAGTAAACGGTGACTGCCCCGCCTCACAGCTTCTCTTAAGTGTGGTCCGCAGTCGAACCCTGCTTAAAGATAAACCTTTAAATCCCCGACCCGCTTTTAATGAATCCTTATAACTATAAAACTCCTCGTAAATAAACTAAAGCTAAAGTGGAATTTAAAATAAGGACGTAATATTCTTAAAGTAAAGGATGTATAAAAGATATAATGTTAAGCGATAACGGATTAATAGTTAGCTTAATCGGTAAAGAAGCCGGGAGGTCGCGCGACCGGGAGATCGCGGGTAAGCCCACTTTTACACATTTAAAAAACCGAAACGTTTAATATAAGATTTAAAAAATTAATTGCCGCATAGCGCTTACACCTTTTAAGAGCTTTTACTATATAATCCTTACTTAAACTAACTTTATATTAATTACTTATCACCCCTTAATAAAACGGGGTCTTAGCTACCGCCTTTTAACTTTAAGCGAACGGAGAGGAACGCCGTTAACGAAACTTTAAATCTTAATTTAGCTTTAAATAACTATAACTTATTAAATTAAATTCTTTAATAATCTTATTATTATCTCCAGTTAAGACTTTTTATAATCTTATAAGTTAAATTTTAAATCTTTAATTTCGGGTCTTAAGTCTTATAAATGAGAAGGGACTTATTAAGGGATTTAACGTTTTAAAGCTACTAGCTCTTACTTTTATCTCCCCCTCTTTTAAGCTATCCTTTTTAACTCCTTAAGTCGCCTTTTTTAACTTTATAAGTCGTCCTTTTTAGCTCTTAAGAAGCCGCTTCTAGCTCCTTAAGTCGTCCTTTCGGGAAGTTACTTTCAGCTCCTTAAGCTACCACTTCCAGCTCCTTAAGCTGCCACTTTTAGCTCCTTAAGCTGCCACTTCTTATTAATTAGATCTTTAACTCGCCCGTTCTTATAAGCTTATAGCTAATGGTGGGCGGCAAAGTGGAAAATCGGCTATAAATTTAAATCCTCGTTACTATTACCGTTTATCTCGTCTTCTTAACGCTGCGGCAACTCGGATAGCGTTAAGGAACAAGGCAAAATAGCTTCATCGTTAAGCGATAATATAGCCAGTCTTCCTTACTAAGACCTAACCTGTTAAGTAGCTTCTCGTGCCTTTAAAACATGATCTCGATTTGTGGGCGTGGTTATAGTAATGCCGTCGAGAGGATTCGATGCCTTAAACCGGGAATAAAGGATAAAGACACCGTTTAATAACGGGCAATGAAGCTGAAGATATTATAGTTAAGGCATTAACAGAAGGGATGGAATAATGAAAAGGTAGAAGAGTGGTAAGGGAGCTAAGGGGTTTAAGGACGAAGGGGAGAAGGAAGTAGAAGTGGGAGAGTAAAGCGAGCAGCGTGGAGGGAAGAGGAGGGCAGAGGGCGAGGAGGGCGAGGAGGGCGAGGAGGGCAGAGGAGGGCGAGGAAAGTAAAGGGAAGAGGGAAGAGGAGGGCGAGGAGGGAGGAGGGTAGAAGAGGAGGGCGAGGAGGGCAGAAGAGGGCGAGGAAAGTAGAGGGAAGAGGGCAGAAGAGGGCGAGGAGGGTAGAGGAGGGCGAGGAGGGCAGAGAGCAGAGCGAGGAGGGTAAAGGAGGGCGAGGAGGGTAGAGCGAGGAGGGTAAAGTAAGGAGGGCAGAGCGAGGAGGGCAGAGGGTGGCGAGGGCATAGGGCAGAGCGAAGAGGAGGGTGAACGAAGAGGGGGTGATAAGGTGAACGAAGAGGACGGTGGGGTGAATCGTGTGGGATGAAACGCAGCACCACTAACATATAGCTATATGTAGTGACCGTTATGTCTTATTTAAGAAAGGCGACTTAATAAATAGATTATAAACTAAAAGATTAATTAGGACATAATAAAGGGACTAATCAGTTTAAGGACAGTACGATGCTATTCCTTTTTTTTCTTTTTTAAGAAATAAATGGTATAAAGGTGCGCTTTTCTTAAAGTGGCTTAATGTGGAGATGCTACTTTTACCCTTAAATTTTAATTTAATTAATTATCGTCCGTTACTATTTACATTATAAAGTTATGTTTTAATAAGCGCCCTTCGTGCTAACTAGCTATATAATAACGTTATATAATAATAATTAACTATTAAGCTAAGGCTTTAAATAAGGCTATTCGGTCGCGTAGCATTTAAAGCTTAAAACGTAAGCCGGACTAACGAAAATAATAAGTGGTTAATAAGGATACTTTAATTATCCTACCTTTATATAGTAAATAATGTGGTTAGTTAATTAATTACGTAAGGTTTTAAAAGCACGGATACTCTTAAGATCCGGGATCTTAAGTTTATACTTTTAATTAGTTAGTTAAGATCCACTTATTTAATAAAGCCTCCGGCTCGATATACGATTTAAAACGTCGTTTTTATAAGAAAACGAGGCCCTTTTAAGGTACCGGTACCCCTTACGAAAGCCTTACTTTACCGCCGTTACTCGTCTTCCACACGCTATTATAAACCTCTTATTAAAAAGTACGGTGTAAGACCGGAGTTTCTAACATAAGCACGGAGGTTCCGGGTACGTAAAACCCACCGAAAGATCTATTAGGAAGTAAAGAAGCTGTTAAATGCATAAGTTAAACTATGCCTTAAGAAAGGATGTTACGTAACAGGCCGCAAGCCGGAAGCAGTGGAGCGGGCGCTTAAGGAATACGGGCGCATTTAGCCTATAACGCATGGAATGGAGCGCTTCCGGTAAATAAAGAAGCTAATTAGCGTAAACGGAAGGACTTTAATCCTGTTAGAAGTTACGGCTTACAGTGCACACGTAGTAATTAAGGTTAACTTATATTCTTCTTAATTAACTGTTTAGCAGGCTGTTTCTAGCCGTTTTATAGGCTATATAAACAGGTTTAGAACGAAGAAGAGCGTAATAGATCATTATTTTCCCGCGTTGTGGAGCAGTCCTTCCGTTTACGTTAGGCGCCGGCATTCCTTAAGCGCCGGCATTCCTTAAGCGCCGGCATTCCTTAAGCGCCGCATTCCTTAAGCGCCGCATTCCTTAAGCGCCCGCATTCCTTAAGCGCCCGTTCCACCGCTTCCAGCCTGCGGCCTATCACGTAACATCCTTTCTTAAGGCACAGTTTAACTTATGCATTTAACACACCCCCTTAAGCAAGCTTATAAGGCGTGCCTGGACCTTTAAAGCTATTCTTAGTCTTCGTCCACGACCATTACGTCTTCTTAAAGCTCTCCCTTTTACCGTTCAGTAATCCTTTCCTCGATGTCCTTTAAGTTCATTTACTTTAAGAAGCTTTCTTATACTCCCTTAGCTAAAGCCTTAATTAAGCTATCTGCTATCATTTCTGCGCTCTTAATGTAATAGACTGTAATCCTTCCTTCTTACACCTCCTAACGCAGCTAGTGGTTATAAATATTTACGTGCCGTAAGCTCGTTTTAAGGGTTATGATTTCTACGTGGATTAGCTTAATCGTTTATATATTATTACACTCGATTCGTATGCGCGTGTTAATTTCGACTCTTAGTTCCTTAAGTAGTCGGCTTATAAATAGAGCTTCCTTTACGGCTTATAACAGTGTTAGGAGCTTAGCTTTTATTGTTAACGTTATAACCGTCTCTTACTTATTAGCTCTCTACCTAATCATCCTACCGAACAACTTTATAGCGTAAGCTTAAGAGCTCTTTTAATCGACCGTGTTGTCAGTAAAGGAAGCATCGTTAGCGACTCGGAAATCGTCTTCTCCTCCATATTAAAGCGTTAGGAACTTCGTTCCTTATAAGTACAGGAGCACCTTATCTGCGGCGGCCTAATGTTTAAGCTTAAGGTTAGTTATGAAGCGCGCTAGCTTAAATACGGCGAAGGTAACGTCGGGCCGTGTGATCACCGCTGCGTATAATAAGGAACTTATTTTCCGTAAGTAAGTCACGATGTCGGCCTTATTAGCTAAGCCTTTAAACGGAAGGAGCTCTTTTTTAGTCATTAGGGTGCTCGCTGCCTGCTTAGTTTACGTTAGATTAGCGATCTTCTTATAATATAATGCTTAAGAGAGCTAAATAAGCTTCTTTTCTCTGTCTTTAAGCACTTTAATGCTTAGGAATCACTGTAGCTCCTTTCCTCCTATAAGCTAGTATCTTTACTTTAGTTGCTTAATTAAGGCGAGGGCGTTAGCTCGGTCTTCGTTAAACGTTAAGACGATGTTATTTACGTAAAAGAAAAGGATCACTTTATCCTTAATGAAGCAATAAGGCTTATAAGGCACTTATTAGAAGCCGAGGGTGCGTAAGGTTTGTATAAGAGATCTTTATTACAGTAATAGCGACCGCCGAAGCTTATAAAGCGCCTTCCTAAGCTTAAGTATTATACTAGCCTTTCGATGTCCTAATGGCATTTTTATAAACACTTCTTCGTCGAGTTTTACGTTAACGAAAGCGTTAACCGCGTCGTACTATAGTAACTTAAGGTCGTATTATACCGTAATCGCTATTAGCGTTCAGAAGGACCTTTTAGCTAAGGTTGCCGTATAACTGCTTGCGTGAGGGTTAAAGAGCTGTTAGTCGCCTCTTATAACGAGCCTCGCTTTAGCCTTATCGAACCTGCCGTGCTTATTAAATTTATATACATATACCTACTTACAGTTTAAGATTTTATGTCCTTTAGCTCTTAGGTCTTTAAAGCAGATTTCTGCTTAAGACTTTATGTCCCGGTGGCTGCGCAGGTGTACTTCTTCTGCTTCTTTAAACTGCTTGCTTAAAAGGTGGTTCTTAAGCTCTCTGTGGCTCTTTAAAGGTAGTGGGAGGTCTTTACGGTGCAGTGACCGAGGCTTCCTTAATAACCTTTCCACGATAGCTTTTATAAGGACCTTCTACCTTAAATTAATTACCTTTCTTACTTAGGTCCTTACGAAGAAGGCGCCTTACTAGCATTCCGTGTAGTGCATTTTTAAAGCAGCTAAGGTATGCTCCAACCTTAATTAGCTTACGCCCAGTTAGCTCTTAATGCTCATTTCCAGCCTTAATTAACTTACGCCCAGCTATATTCTCTTAACATTACTGTTAAGAACCTTTAACCTTAATTAGCTTACGCCACGGCCCAGTTAAAGTATCGTCTTTTTTTATAACCTTAATTAGCTTGCGCTTAGTTAAGGCATTAAGGTTTATTTCCCTTCTTCCCGCCTTAATTAATTCACTGCTTCTTCCTTTTCCACAGAGCGTCCTTTAGGGTTTAAAAAGGGCGGTTTCTTTAGCGAGGTTATTATAGCTGCTAGCATTATTGCCGGTGGAGATGGTAGCGGAGTAAGAAGAAGCTCGAATTTAGCCTTTATATACTCTTTCGACCTTAACTGATCCTTAAAGCCTTAATTAGCCGCTTCTTATAAACCGGCATTAATATTCCTAATCGCTTCTTACCTACTAGTATCGGTTTTTATAAAGTCCTTTAAGTCTCTCACTTCTTAAAAGTCTTCTTTTAATAGCAGGACTTACTTATCTTAGTTTTTTAACGTTCCATTCTTTTAAAGCCATTCGGCTAAGGCTTTTAAATCGACTTGCCGAATATCGTCTCGCATTTTTTAAATGTTCCCGTTAAACAGGCTTTTCTCATCGAAGATCACGTCTCTTATAACTATAACCTTATTAAGCGCTGAGTTTTAGATACGGTAAACGTTCGTCGAGTTATAGCCGATTAAATAGCTGATTTAAGCCTTAAGGTTCATGCGTTATTTATAATTTTCCCGCTTTATTGCTTCTATGGTGAGGGCGAAAGCTTTACAGCTAAATATCTGTAGGTGAGCTTAGGATAGCTTCCTTTGCTCCTTATCCTTTAAGTGGAAGCTTTCGAATAAGGTTTTCCATCCGTTCTTATATCTTAGTGTACGGTTTAACAGGTATACCGCAGTTCTTAATATCTCTTTTTAAAGTTTGCTTAAGAGCTTCGCTCTTAACCTTATTAAGCGTATCTTAGCTATTACCACACCCCTTAAGCGTTTAACGCCGCTATTTAGCGCCTGCGTATAAGGAGGTAAAGGCTCAAGTCTGATATTTTACAGCTTAATGAACTGTTTCACTTCGGGTTTAATAGTGACTATCTCGTTATCGCATTCGATCACCTTAACTTTAATCCCGTATTAACGTTCCAAAATGCTTAATAGGATCCTTAGCGCGGTGATGATTAACGCCGCGGTTCGGTCTTTTAAATAAAAGTCCCATACGTAGCCAGTCGTGCGGCATGTAACCAGCATTTAGCTAGAATAGCCGTCCTAGTCTTCTTCGTAGTCGTGGAAATCGATGGCTAGTCTTTCTCCTACTCCCTTACGTAGCTCCTTAAGGTAACGCCGTATCTAGCGCTTCATTTTCCCTTGTGCGTAAGCGTCACATTTTGCCATTATGATGCCCTTAATGCGCACCCCTTAAGAACTATTAATAAGGTGCTCGAGAGCTCTTAAGCCTAAGTGTCCGAGACGAAGGTGCTATTTAAGCGCGTTTACGCTTACAAGCCTTTTCTTAGTCCACGTGTTAAACTGGTTCCTGCGTGCGTAGAAGGTCGCTCTGTTAACGTCTTTTAGGATGTACTCCATTACGAATTAACTGCATCGTTCGGTTAAGGCGCATAAGACTGACCCGTTTAATCGTTTTAAGAGCGTGGGATCCGACTTGTTATCTTAATAGAATCCTCTTTAGCGCAGTTCGCGTAAGGAGACTAGGTTGCATGCGATTTCTTCGCAGTACGCTACGTCGTACAGGCGTAATAGCCTCTCCTTTCCGGCTAGCGTTTAGACCTTAATATCCACTTCGCCGTAGCTTAAAATCGGTATTTAATAGTCGCTTGCCTAAATATAATCACTTAGCGTCGCCCGCCTCAGGTTTAAGAAGCGGCTAATTTAGTTAAAAATATAAAGGGTGGATTTAAAGTTAAGTATTGCCGAGTGTATAAGAGGGTAAGATTAAGTTATGAACGCTGCTCCCTTTATAGTTATAAAGCTTACCTTAATCTTTACTATCCTCTTAAGCAGTTAAGAGCGCTTTAAAGATTGCTCCTTCTGTTTTAAATCGTTAGTTATTAAATCCTCTTTCTTTATTTTCTTCTGTTTCCTTAGCTCCTTAATCTCCTTCTTCAGCTTTTCATCCTCCTTAAGGGCCTTATCTGCTTGTTCTTATATCCTTTCGAAGGGTTTAAACCAGTTTAAAGCTAGCTTAAGGAACACGTAATAGCACCTTTCTAACGTGTGGTAAGGTAGCTTACACGTACTGCACTTAAGCTTATCCTTAAACTTCTCGCCCATTAAGTGCTTCCTCTTATTTCTTCTTCCTCCTCTTTCCTTACGTTCTTCGTCGTCGCTAGCGTCCTTATTACGCTTATAATTGTGGAAAGAGCCCTTGCTTACCTCGGGGCCGGTGCGGGTGTTATTATTAAGGGTAAGTAATTTTCTGTTAATAGCGTTTATAAGATCGCGGTAATTAAGAGTGCCGTTATCGATCTGCTTACGGTGTAACATGTTAAAAGACTGGATCCAGTACTTTTAACGTGGGTTAACTCCTTTAATTACCTTCTCGAAATCGTTAAACCAGTCTTTAGTAGTCTGGACGTTAAGTACACCTTTTAACTTTACTTAAGTGAACGTATGCTCCTAATTTAAAACCTACTTACTTATATCGCGCGGTTACTTCGTAAGCGGCTTAACTGCCTGCCAGTACTTATTACGAGTAATCTTTCTTTCCTCCGAATCTATTACTCCCACTTATAACTTCAGGTTTACGTACCACTTGTTAAGGGTGCCCTTAGGTAGGCACGAAGTCTTAACTAAATGTGCGTTAATCGTTAAAACGACCTAATCCTTAAGACGTTTAACGCGCTTAATCTCCTTTTCGCAGTCTTCCTTCTCTTGTCTGTATGTAGTTATAGCCGTCTGGTAGTTGGAACGGCCTTCTGCTATAAGCTCTATAAAGCCCCTAACTAGGGCGCTGCTTAGTTCCGGCTCCTTTAAGGTCGTAGTTACAGAGCTGTCATTAACAGTGATTAACGATCCTCTTATTAAGCGGCTTCTTAACGGCCGCCCTAATCCTAATCCTAATGGCCTTACGGCTCCCGAGGGTCTTAAAGCCATCATCCTCTTCTCGAAGATACTTACTTGGGGCTTTAACGGCATGGTAAGGAACTCCTCTCTCCCGACGAAGTTAAGATCGATCTTATCCCACATATAGGCAGAGCCTGCCTTAGTTTTAAACTGGTCGTCCTATTCTTCCCAGTCCTTAGCGCTGGTAAGGAAGACCTTCTTATCGTTTATTAACATGATTGCTTATTGCGTATTGTGTGCTTGGAAGCGGTAGACTGTTGTATTAACGCAGTGGAAGTCGTTTGCGGACCGGGCTTATAACTGTTAAATGTAACTGCTGCGCCATTGTCGCAAAAGATGATCGCTTAATTTCTAGGACTTTGCACGCAGCAGGGTTTATCTGCTCATTCTAACACACCCCCTAATTAAAGCACGTAGGGCTCTTAGCTGCAGGACTTAGCATAACTGCGGATTGTTTTACTGTATGGCTACTCTTTCCCGAGTAACCCCCGGATCATTCCCGGGCAGTCCACGGACTAAGTAACCCCTCCTTTTTCGGACGAGGTAGTGCGCTAACTAGGAATTGAACCTAAGATCTTTTAAGAAGCTCGAGCCGGGCTTATAACTGTTAAATGTAACTGCTGCGCCATTGTTATAAAAGATGATCGCTTAATTTCTAGGACTTTGCACGCAGCAGGGTTTATTTGCTCATTCTAACAAATCCATTACGCTCTTCTTTCTTCTAAACCTATTTATATAGCCTATAAAACGGCTAAAAACGGCCTGCTAAACAGTTAATAAAGAAGAGGACAATTAATCGACTTTATTCTATAACTCCGTACTTTTTAACACCTCCTTAGTCCTCACGACTCTAACTACGCCCTTAACGTTTACGATTCTTAGCTTATCGATTACTTTACACTATAAATCCCTATGTTATTAGTAGGTCTTGCTTCAGCTACCGAAGATAGGACACTAAATACTTAAAGAAGTTACCTTTAAGTGCACTTACTATTAATTATACACGAGATTCCATAAAGCGTTAAGGGAAATTAATAAAGATATTTTAAAAGTCTAATTTACTAGGTTTATTTAATATTTATAAACGAAGCGGGAGCTTTAAAGCTAGTTTATATAAACCAGCTATTTTATAAGGGGGAGCTTAAAGCTAGTTTATATAAACTAGCTATTTACTTAAGAGCTATTTATATAAACAAGGGAATTAGATCGAAAATAATAAAGCTGCTTTATAGTAAGGGCTAACTTAAGTTAGTTTTAAAACTTATTTTAATTAGGTTTAAAACTTTATTTTAACTTATCTTAATTAGGTTTAAGACTTATCTTAAGACTTATCCTAATCGGTTTTAAGCAGGAGCTAAGACTTTTAAATGGGTAAGAGTGCTTAGACCTAAGTAAAGGTCGTTTTCGAGCGAGTAAACTAGAAGCGCTTCTCCTCGTAACGTTTAAATAAACTTTATTGTTATGCGGCATATCCTTACGCCCTTAAAAAACGGAACTTTATGCATAAAAGTATTTACCGTTTTAATAGAGATACATGGAACGTAAAGGGGTCTGACCCCGATATAATTACCGTTTTTTATTAGCGCGGATAAATTCGGCGCGGTATAAGGTCTGCCCCGCCGTAACCCGAGCCGCGTTAAACCTCGCGCCGACCTTATCCCATGTATAGGCTCTTAAAAAACAGACGAACGCAAATTAATTAACGTCGCCCTGCCCCTCCGCCGCGCATAATTTGCCGCAGGGTTTACGCTTTCATAACTAACCCGTGTAACTTTACATTTATAGACTGCCATCCGACAGCGTCGATAAGTTATTCCCCCGCCTTATTACATTTAAATACTCTTTACTAACTTATGCTTAAACCTGCGTGGTGCGGTCTTTAGTCGTAAGGCATTATTCTTAACGGCCGCCTTTAATAGATTGACTATTTCCTTACGTAGTAGTTTAGGATCCACCTTATCATCTTAACTACCGACCTCGCGTCCATTCATCCACAGCGCGGCGTTCCGTATCACCATTAAGCTATAAGAGCTACCGTCCTTTTACTAAGGGTAGGGCTAAGCTATAGGTTAGTATCCGGGTCGGTTTTAAGCTCTGCCATTTACTGCTTCCTTATATCCGAAGCCTAAGTCCTTAAATTCAGCCTGCGCAGAATTAACGCATATCCTACGGCTTAACTCAGCGATTCTTATCTCTACTAATTATCTTACACGAGTTTATCCTGCCCTGCCGCGGATAACATTCCCGGCTTAGCTTAGTGATTCTTACCTTTACTAATTGTCTTACACGAGTTCGTCCTGCCCTACTATAAATAACATTCCCGCTTGCTATCGAGTCGTAATGGTATATTATCCCCAGTTATTTATTAACCTTAAGCAGCGTAAAGTGACTCCTACCGAGGTTTAAGAGGCATAAATATACTTGCCTTCCGCTATCTCCGATCGAACGTCGGTATTCGTCGATTTTCTTTTTCCAGCAGCCGAATGGCATCTTAATGGGGATGGTCCTACCCTCCTTTTCTTAATCCAGTAAGACGCTAAGTCCGTACTTTATACAGGATAGTGTCAGAAAGTACGGGGCAAGACCGGAGTTTTTAACATGAGCATAAAGGTTCCGGGTATGTAAGACCCACCGAAGGATCCACTATGAAGTAAAGAAGCTATGCAGGAACAATAGTGTTTATGTACACTATAGAGTAAAGGATCTGTGTGGGAATAATAGTGTTTATTCCCACTATAGAGCAAAGGATGTATATAAGAACAATTAAGTTATATAGAATGAAGTAGCTGTTTTCACATAAGAATGTGAAGGTTAAAAGTAGCATTTAAACCAGCCTTCTGCCCACAAAAAAGCAGAAGAGGCAGACAGGATAATAAATTACTTTATTCCATAACTCTGTACTTTTTAATAAATAGCTTATCCGTTAGTTTCATAACGGCGGCAATAAGCTATAAGATGCATGCCTGCGTCTGATCTAGCAGAGACCTCGAGGCGCTAGCAGGTGGTGTGGATCCCAGCGACTTTAGTCTGGGCGTACGGGGGCTCCTAAGCCTATATAATAGCTTTAAGTACGGGTTCAGATAAGCGCATTAAGGGTGACGTGGAGAGGAGTGTTAGCACAGAGATAGACTACCACGTTCCTAGTAAACGCTATGATGGTAAGGAGATAGGTCCTACGCAGCGCGCTATGACGCGTTCGCGACGCGCTACTCGTAAGGGTAAGCCGTAAAGTCGGCATCAGCTTAGGCTGTTTGGAGTTAGAGCTAGTCTGTAGGAACTCGCTAATTAGATCGAAGCTATAAGCGTGAAGACACTTAAAGAGAAGCTAAAATAGTGGTGCAACCTCGCATCCATGCATATTAATTATGTTTCTTATTACGCGGCTAAAGGAGGGCTAAGTAAAGCTATTAACTCCTTAGTCTCGAGCTTAGCTAGCTCCTGCGGAGTTAAGGTCTCCCATTAAAACTCGAGAGGTTCGATGCCTTTTAAGATGCAATCTTAAAGCACGCCTCTAATCTCGCCGAGGTGTCGCATGTCGCGGTCGATAAATGATTGAAATCGTTCCATGGTGTCATTAAGGGCCCGCCGAAATCGAGTCCTAAGAGTCTTTTTAAAGTCGGTAAAACATAAAAGGCCTAAATGCTCGCTAAAGAATTCCATCGTCCTGCGCGCAACTTTAAGCTCGTTAAATAACTTTTAGTGATTCGCTGTGTTAATAACCTGTCCCCTAGTTATAAGGACCGTAATGAAATCCTCTTTATCCGTGATCTTACGGTGATTAGTAGCGTTTTACATACCGAGAACGCGCGCTAACTAAATGCTTAATAACAGCCACAGTAACTCCCCGGAAGACTATTATTAAGCCTTAACCACTTAACTATTTACTCCGTCCGATCACTTAAAACCCGAAACTCTAACTTACGATGTTTTTCGTACTCCCTTTAAGTGGAAACGCGAGAGAAAAACTAGAAAATTGCATCGCGGCTCTTAATGTATCGTTTTAACTGCGCCTCGTCCACTGTCGGATTATGCAGCTGGGGCGGCTAAGGCGGCTAGCTTAAGGCTTACTTCCTTTTTATCCCCGCCTTTCCGTCCACCACTCCCAGCTTAGCGGCTTCCCCACTTACTAAGTGCCCATTAAGCAGTTTCACGCATTTGTTACGCTGCTCAGTCGCTTGCTCGGCCGTGGCCTTAGGTCTCCAATGGGCCTCCGTAATGGGATCCTCCGCACAATGACTATCGTAGAACCTGTAATTTAACGGCATCTCTAGCGAAGAGCTGTCCTCGTAGTTAATCGCCACTGCATAGTTAATTCTTAAGTTCACCACTATATAATACGTTTTAAGCGTCGTTAAAAAGCCTTAGCTTAGTTTAAAGTAGTGTAGTTAATATGTCACGCCCTATTCATTTAGCTGGCTTAAGAGAACGGCCACCGAGAAATAGCGGACGAACTAACTGCAATCTTAAACTTTTTCGCTATTGCCGAATGCCTGCGCTATACACGTCTCGAGCCGTTCACTACATCCCGGATCTATAGCGACTAGGACCTTATAATCACTAGACCGCATGATATTTATCGAGCATACATCCCCATCCTCCTTATGCATGACGGTAATGACTGGTCCTCCGGACACGTTCCAGTAAACGTACGGCTTATGTACGCCATCGATCTCGCTAAGGGCAGTTCGTCGCCACAGCTTCTCCCCCGCGTCGAGCTTAATGTCCGGAAATAATAGAGGCCTGATAAGGTACGGCATAAGTCCCTTAGGCGGGTAGTTAAGTATGCCCTTTACAGCGTCCTTAAGTTCTTAGAATGTTTACTCTTTCTTCTAGTTCTCAGCGTATGGAAACTTAAGAGCCTCCATCACTCCATTATCTATAAGCTCCGGTTTCACTTTAATAAAGTTTTCATTCCTTTCGAAGGAGCTGTATTCGTTATGCTTCATCTTAAGTTAGTCGAAATCATCCATCATAATAACGACAGGTGGAAGGCTATTAACCTTTAGCTTAGCGTAACCACACCTCTTGGCCCGAGCATCCTAACATATTTGGTCCAACGTCTCCCTTTCACGGCAGTGTAGATCCTCGTATGTGCATAGAAATATTGGTGCCTCGGCCGCTAGGATCCTTAAGGAGACCAACTCTTATACGCCTAATTCTGAAAGCGGCGACGTCGGGGGAGTATCTAAAGGATTTAACTCGCCGGTAGTGTCATAACTCTCGTTGGCAGGCCGTGGAATGGGGTTCGATCTAGACGCACCATCGGGCTGGGGATTTGAGAGTGACCCTATGGTGGGCATAGGGCCGTCCTATGTATCTTGGGTGGCTGAGCTGCTGCCGGGTGCCGTCTCGAGTAGAGTTTGTTAGCTCTTAATTGCATTCAATTGCTCTTTAAATCCCTCGATCTGCAGGTTGACCTCTACCTCGAGGGATTGGAAGAAGTCGACAACGCCGTCTAAAGACTTTAGTGCGGAGTCACCAGTCGGATCTTCCGATAATTCTGCGCCGTGTCTATCTGCGCGCGGCCTAATGTGCGGGCCTTCTGTCTCTGTATGAATGGGACTGTGCCTAACCAGACGCCGAACGGCGCGGATGGCCTGGCGGAGCTTCCCCGTGATCTTCGCTTAGAAGCTTTCTAAATCGGCCTTTATATCTTCGACCGTCCGGGCCATCTCGAGATCGAGTTGTGTGAGAAGCTTCGATTAAGGCGGAAAGGAAGGTGTTAAATGGAGCGCATGGAAAGCGGAACCCGGGCACGTGTTAGATCATGTGACCTATGGTCAGGGAGCGCTCCATTGAATTAAGGCCAATTAGGCCTAGCTTACGGAGCGCTTACAAGCAGTGGGGAAGTCCGTCGGAGTTCCCTAACAGTATTCCAGTACTACTAGCCTCCTAGTCACAGTTGCAGTAGATTAATTAACAAGAAGACTAAGATTGCAGTACCTAAGAAGATTGTTCCATTAATGCGCTGTAAGCCATACTTCCAACAGAAGGCAATGGATTCCCCGGCGCAGAAGCGAAACACGGCGTCGGTCAGCTTCTAATAACGTAGATTTACGTGATCTTACAGCTATGAACTCTGGACTTAGGTCTAGAGTTTGTGAGTCCGTGCGTTAAATCTCGCGTGACTTTAAGCGCGGAGCATCCTTTAGCAACAGGAGATGTAAACCGTAAGCGGTTTGCTTAAAAGAGCCTTAAGGAACGAAGCTTGGATATAACGATGAGTTCAATTCATTTATCATAAGAAAAGGTTCGTTAATTAGACTTTTATTAAGGGGACTGAGAAGTTGGTGTGGGCAGCTTCTTTTTAGTGGCTTACATCAGTGCGGGTTTCAGGAAGGCTCGGCCTATTAGTACTGTTGAAAAACTTACAGTATACATAAGACCCATACATACCCCTAACCCTTAAAAATTTCTCCTCACCGCCTAATGCACCAATTCATTTAAAAAGTGGTTTTTTGTAGTGACTTAGACAGTTATCGCATGCGCCCTGCATTTTGCCTGCTGGACTTCAATTATTCGCCTTAGCCAGCCTTTTCCTCCCGCCGAAGTCATCACCACCCACAACAGCCACGCAAAAGTAGCCCACTGCAACGCAGGCGGCTTAATTGATCGAGAGATAGATCTCGCCGATGTGGATGACTTAGACGATGAAGATGTGGGAGAACCTTAGCCTCGAGGGCGCCCTTAAGGCTCTAATAACAAGCGCAGGAAGATTGCAGCTAAGAAGACGACGGCGGCGAGGTCTGGGGAGCGCCCTATGGGCATTTTAAAGCCCACGCGTGCTGGGCGGCTCCCTAAGCCGTCGCAGCGATTATTGAGCTCGTTGGATGTGTAAGTCCTGTTATGTATATAAATATAAATAACTTATTACACGTAAACTTTCACGTGCACTTACTGCTTTTATTACAGAAATCGAGGATTTAACCCGCGTGCGCCTTCAACTACTATTGCCTATATATTACGTTATGAATTGCTTCAACTTATAGTCGCTTTTGTATGCGTGGAGCGTTAGCGATGTTGGCTGCATTGGGATGTGGGTCTTTTAGCTATAAAAAATGGGTTGGAAAATGATTTTATCATTCTGCCGGCTCCACTTTTGTAGCCTTATGTATACTATAAGTTTTTTAACAGTACTAATAGGCCGAGCCTTTAGGAATGTCGAGACCAGGGTGCCTTAGCGACGCGTGATTCGAAGCTAACGCACTGAAGCGCCTCTAATAAAGGTCATGGTTCCTGTAGCCAAAAGCATTATCTAATAGTTAAGTGAGTTCGAGTGCATCCTGTTAGTGCGTAAGCTTCAGATGGGACGCTGTCTTTCCACGTTCCCTAAAATGACCTTAAAGACTCATGAATCTTTGTGGCGGCAGGACAAAAAGCGCTTTGAGAGGTGTAGAGCGTGGGCCTTATGGGTGGACGGCGCCTTAAAAGTAAAACACCTTAGAAGCAAAGCGCCTTAAAACCAACGCGCCTTAGAAGCAAAGCGCCTCGGAAGCAAAGCGCCTCAAGAATAGCGAAGCACCAGACGTATATGGCGCCTTAGAATCAGAGCGCCTCAAGAATAGCAGGGCACGCAGATGGCGCCTCAAGAATAGCGGGGCGCCTTGGAAGTATACGGGGCCTTAAAAAACAAACTAGAAGCGCCTTAACCTGTTTGTGCTTTCCAAGCTGGATATAAAGCTTCGTACACTAACACCTCCAAACTCACGGCCCGGCACTGCATAACCCTGGGTCTTTTAGACACTACACAACCCCCGAGAAGCTGACTTGCAGTCAACGCTCATTAAGACTCGCATTGCTAACCATCAAAATAGCTCCCCGACTTTAATACTAGGTGCTGTGGATCAACTTACTAAGGGTACAACGGCTATGATGCACTAGGTGGCTCTTCTTCGTGCAGAGGTCTCTTCGCTATGCAAGGCTAACGAGGGACTAAGCAAGCGTCGAAGAGCCAAAAGAACACGTGTGAGGCTCGGAGGATCACTTACTATACAGGGTGCACATGATCTACTGAACCAGAAGGCTGTGGATGGGGAGGCAGTGTAAGAAACGCAGCCGGATGGTAGTGGGGCAAGGGGAGCTCGTACGAAGGTTCGGTGCTGTGGTGTGTGCGGCAAGCCTGGCCATAATGCGCGCACTTGCTAGAAGGCTGCAGAATCCTTAGATTCAGCTGTTTCTGATGTAATTATAGTTGGTTCCTAATGTTAATGTGTTGCAATTAAGGATAGTGTTTATAGGGTAGTAGAAAGTAGCTCACTCACTTATATAGCTCACTCACTTATAATGTACGTTATAAGAAGGAAGGATTATAGTTTAAGGACGTACTTTTAGCACCGTAGATTTTCTACGGTGCCATTAGGTTTCCCATACAAAACCTTAACCCCGGACAAATTACTCCTCACCGCCTAATGCACCAGGCTAAGGAAAAAGTAGTTCTTTGTACCAGCTTACTTGCGTATAATACACAGTCGTCCCAGATTAATCCCTCGGCGCGCCGTATCCCCTTTAGGTTTAAGGGCGTAAATCTTACGGCTAAAGATAAAAGGGATGAGCGAGAGCGAGAGATAGATCTCACCATGTAGATAACTCAGACGATGAAGAGGAGGGCGCCCTCGAGGCTCTAAGAACAAGGGCAGGAAGACTGCAGCCACGAAGACGATGGCGGCGAGGTCTAGGGAGCTCCCTGTGGGCATTTTAAAGCCTACGCGTGCTGGGCGGCTCCTTAAGCCGTCGCAGCGAGTGTTGAGCTCTCTGGAGTGATGTCAGTCACTCTATATATGTGTACCGTATATAGATAGATCTGCTGCACGCGATTTTCACGTGACTGGAAATTGCTTTTATTGCAGAAATGGACGAATTGGCCCGCGGGCGCCTTCTACTACTGTTGCCTGTATATTGCGTTGTTAATTGCTTCAGGTTGTGGTCGTTTTCATATGTGTAGAGCGTTAGCGATGTTGGCTGCATTGGAATGTGCGTTATCTGGGTACAAAATGGTACTTTGGAAATGCTATTTACCATTCTGCCGGCTCCACTTTATGCGCAACCTATTAGCACCATAGATTTTCTACGGTGCCAAAAGTACATCTCATAGTTTATTACATTAAAAGCGTAAAGATAATAGTAAATAATTTAATTAGGGCTTTAACTAAAAAAATATAAGAAAGCTTCTTAAAGCAAATAAACTTAAAGAACATTAAAGAAAGGATCATTAAATGGTAAAAAAGAGAGCTTTAAGAAGATATAATAGTTGTCACGGCACTAACCCATCTAGTCACCTATTAGGTTTAGGGTTAGGTTACGCGAGTCCCCACACCTGTATTTAGTCCCGTGCCATGCACTTTCTATAGTCTTTCCCTCTTCACAGCACAACAGAGTTGTTATCTCACCACTAAGGTTGTGCTCCATGATAATAGTTGTAAACAAAGACTAAGAATAGCTTTAAAAGGTTTAAGCACGCCTTATAGGCTTGCTTAAGGTGGTGTG
Organism: Diplogelasinospora grovesii; assembly: GCA_033297225.1. Taxonomy (NCBI): domain Eukaryota; kingdom Fungi; phylum Ascomycota; class Sordariomycetes; order Sordariales; family Diplogelasinosporaceae; genus Diplogelasinospora; species Diplogelasinospora grovesii. The sequence goes on along the minus strand of MU853998.1, from coordinate 24,266 downwards.
TTAAATGTATAAGTGGAAGTGCCTTAGGAAAGGATATTACGTAATAGCCGGAAGCAAAGGAAATAGGCGCCTAAGGAATAGCCATATTAAGCTTATAGCATATAGAATAGAGCGCTTCCGGAAGATAAAGAACGCTAAGGAAGCTAATTAACGTAAACGGAAAGACTGCTCCATAACGCTCCATAACGCGGGAAAAGGATGATCCATTACATACTTTTTTATTCCAAACCTGCTTAAATAGGTTATTAAATGGCTAGAAACGGCCTACCAGACAGTTAATTAAGAATAATACAAGTTAACCTCAATTACTACGTGTGCACTTTAAGCCGTGACTTCCAACAGGGCTCGTCCCTGCCAGGTACTCTATACTTAATTGCGCAACCCCACCAGCAGCCCGTGCCAGACCGGCACCACCCTGTCAGGCCGACTCGGGCTGGGCGGGGCTGGTGTCCATTCGCGACTCTGTGAGTTTATATTTTGAACGAGGACCTGTACCCACGGCTTCTGTGTCCCCAACGCCGAATTCTGCCCCTAAGAGTCAGCAAGATAAAATGGAGCCCTTCGCACCCGCTGCCGCCCTCTCTCGGTTCTGGACTCCCTCCACAGGAGGAGTCAGAAGTGCCGTCGCCTCTCGTTGCACGACCACTATCTCCCGTCTCGTTTCCTCCCACCAAGCATGGCGCCCACGCGCGGACACGGAGGAAGAAGCAGAGCCGTGCCCGCCGTGCCCGCCGTGCCCACTGTTCCTCACGCCAGGCCTGGATATGGGACGCATCATGCCGATAGTCCGGGTGGCGACGCAGCGGCCGCCGCCTCTCTCGGCTCCGCAGCGTGCGGCGCTTCGTGACCAGGCCCGACGCAGACGCTTTTTCAAGCCCCGCCGCGCCGATGGCACCAGGCACAATACTGCCGGTATTCTACGGAAATGGAAGAGGTAGGGACCCTTAGATTCGCTTCCATTACAGATCCTGCTGACGCAAGCAAGGTACTGCGAGTTCAGCAATCTGGGAGCCTGGCGAGAGGCGGTCGAGAAAGCGGACAAGGCTACAGCGATGGACTTCATCGACTACATATGCGACAACTACAACATCAAGTCGGAGGGCTCGTCTTGGGAGTATTTTCGTCAGTACCAGCAACTGTACACCGACGTCACTAGCCGGTACATGGACAGAAACGACTGCAGAGAGATTAAGAAGGTACGTCGTCTCCAATTCCTTGCATTGCCGCAAGCTGACAGATTAGTTCCACGATACGGTTGTGGTCACCCGCTTCGAACTCCGGCCGCCTAACGTCGACGGAAAGCCGGTCGTGGGCACGGACGGTGTGCTGGCCCTGCTCATCTTCAACATCGCCTACGACAGAAGCGTCTTCCCTGGCGAGTCCCATCGCATACACCTGGCAGGAATTTACGTCTTGCTTACCTACACCGGAGCACGGCCTGCGGAGATTATCGACGGCGAGAAGAGCAAGCCTAAAGACGGGACCTGGGAAGAGCTCTACGGCCCAAAAGCCATCCGGGATGACGATGACGACGGCGAGGCAGAAGACGAGAACTCTAGGCTGCTCGAGGAACTGCTCTGTTAGGAGACGACCGGCAGAGGACGGCCTAAGGCGCTCTGCTACGAGGACATCTTACTGATGATCATACGCCACCCCGAGACGGGGAAGGACGTCCCGGCCATAATGATCAAGTTCATCCATCACAAGGGAGCCGACAACAAGCCTAAGCAGTAAGTAGCCCGGTCCGCAGTCTTCGACAGCAGAACGAGAGGTCCTAACGCCCGTAGAACCATCTTTTTCTTCATAATGACCAGGAGGGTGATCCTTGTCCTATCACCCTTATCGTCAGCCTAGCGCTACGTAACAACGCCTTCGATGTGTGGAGCCTGACCGGTGCATCGCGCGTCTTTCGCATCAAGAACCTCGGGCCCGTCAAGTGCACTCCTCTCCGATGGAAGGAATCCATGCTCAAGATCCCGGTCTTTCGCCGATTCGAACGCGCCATCCTCTCCCCTGACCGGCCACTTCCGTACGGCAAGCTCCGAGACGACCTGGCGCGGCAGTCGTTGGATGCCGGGAATGAAGAGCCCATTGTGCCGAGGGCCTTCCGCAGACTGGCTGCCAACAGCGTCAATGGTAAGTCCGACCGTGTTAGAGTACCTCGTCCTGAGAGCACCCGCTTCTGAGTACCCCGTCCTGAGAGCACCCCGTCCTGAGTACCCGTCCTGATCCGTCTGTAGGCAAGGCGCCTGACGCCGTCCGCGACCAGGCCATGCGCCACAACCCGAGGTGGGCCACATTCAACAGCGCATATATCAACGAGATGATCCAGTTCGACGTCCAGAACGCTGTCCTAAACGAGCCGTCCGAGGACGGCCTGATCCGTTTCTGGTCGCACATGAGCCTGATGAGCGACCCCCGCGCAGCCAGCGACATGGTGCCCGATGAGGTCTGGCAGGACATGCCGCCCCGTCCGGACATCGTGGATCTGGAGCTCCGGCGAGCAGCGCTGAAGGCAGGCCAGTTCCGGATCCAAGGCCGCGACGACGAGGAAGAGATCCGCGACCTCGGCCGCCAGATCAGGAACAAGCAGGCGCAGCGCCGTAAGGACGTGAAGACCGGCTATCGCCGGTACTACTTCCGCAACCGCCCGACCTGGGACATTAAGAAGCAGTTTAATGAGGCGGAGGAGGAGGCGGAGGAGGAGGCGGCGGAGGAGGAGGAAGAATACGTCGCCCCGGCTATCGAGCTCCACATCCCGGAACGCGCCGAGCTGGCCGAGATCCTCGTCAACCAGCGGGAGGGCTTAAGCGACAAGGAGCTCCTCGAGCTACGCATCCGGGCTGCCGACCTTATGACCGCCTTGAGCCACAAGCGAGAGACCGCGAAGCGAAGGCGCATCCGGCAGAAGGCGTAGGCGGACGTCTCCGTGAAAGAGGAGTCTCCCGGTCCGGACCCATTCCCGCTTCTTATGGCCAAGACACAATGTCCTCGCTGCATTGGGGACGAGAGACAGTCGCACGAGGAGAGGACCTTCTCGTACTGTCGAGCGGCCGTGATGAACGACCACTTCGACAGCGAGCACTTGGGGGAGATGGAGAAAATGGAGCGCGACAATCTGATCTTCTGCAATCACCTAAAGTGTAAGGATGAGGGGGTGAAGCTGAAGCACCTGGATCATTTCAGGAGCCATATCGCGCAGGTCCACAACGTCCAGCTCAGATCGTCGGAACAAGTCGACCGCAGATGGGCAGGTAAAGGTGGCCGTAGCATCGCCCTTCGACCGAGGTGATCGGGCTGAGGGAAGATCTCCGGGGTCGAACGTTTCGCGGACAGGGTGATCACAGGCCACAGGCTGCCAAGTCCCAGGAACCAATGTAGAACGCAGGTAAAGATGTCCTTCGTAACGACGCCAGTGTGGCCTTGCACTTATAGCTAAGAGTTAGCTAGCTAGATGTCCTTGTTCCTAATGACAGTTTGACCATAGTAGAGGCATAATTACCCGAGGTGTCCTCCGTGGGCTGTCGGTGGGAGTTTGTTAACATGACGTTAATTGTGTCCGTACCTGTATGTGCCCTGGAGATCATGGGTTGCCGCGCTGAACTCGTGGGGTAGGCCAGTATTGTAGGGAATACTTCCTGGAAACTTTGCATGTGCGAACTCCGGAGCCCGTAAAGAGGCCTGCATGCCCGCGCGTAAGGGGGGTGCTAGATCTTTGTAAGCGGAGCCATTTCGTCACTGAGAGATCAGCGGAAAAACGACTTTAAGCTAATATCTCTTTCGCGGCTAAGTTACATCTGTTGAAAGCGGCGTCCCCTGAGAGCCCGTGTCATGCTTAAGACAGGCCGATATCTTACATGCCCGGCAGCAGTGTGCCCGAATGACGTCACCGTCTACTTCCACCACGAACCGTTATCGCCACTTAATCGTGAAGCCTTTCTGTTTCCCTATCTCGCATAGTTAGTACACTATCTGTATGTCTTTCCGCGGCCTGGTCAGGCTTGTTTTTAATAAAATCCTCCGGTGTTTTCTTAATGGGTAAAGGATAGATTTCATCCTTGGAATAATTAGCGTACGACGCGACAGAAGGTGAAAGCTAACCTATTAAGTCTGGGACGAACTGTACTTAAAGTATTTCTTATATTTCGTACAGAAGTAGACGTCGGCATGATATTTCCTTCTAATTTGGTCCATTCTTTTCATTAGACTCTGCACGCTTTTCGAAAAATTTTCGTTCGCTCTGTCGCGTTTCCTCTTTCGCGCCCGCCTCTTAGGCGAGGGCGGAAGGGGTGTGGTTGCTTCCAATGCCATTTTGAAGCGGAGTAAGCAGCTAGCGGAAGATGGAGCAGTTGCTACGACGTTACCGCATACTTTCTGTGAGACGAGAAAAAGCTAAATCTCGCGCTAATGAAGCTGACCGCTCACCCTACATTTTCACTCCTATTCTGCGCAAATGCTATATTTTGATCCCCTGACTGATCCATTATGATCCCCCCCATCTTCTTAGCAGCCACAAGCAGCCACGTCCAATTCCAGCCACAACCAGGTTAATTTTGAAGCTTTAAAGCAGCGCAGTGTAACTTGCGAAAAATGAAGCCCTTCGCATTCGAAAAAAGATGCTTTATTAAGTTCACATAAATGGCAGAGCTCCAGTGCATATACTGCACTTTTTTGCATCGCGAAAAGAGGGCTATTTGCTTCACAACTCGTAGTTAAAGAGGACGTGTTTGGGGATCACAATGGATCTATCAGGGGATCAATATGTAGTGTTTGCGCTATTCTGTTCTCGCATCGGTGGTTTGCTTTTTCTGAGACTAGTTAATCGACGCTGCTAAGATTTCTTAGAACTGATTTGGCTTAGTGAGCCCGTAATCTACTTGTTTTAGGTATCTAAGCGATTTAGCTGCAGATGATCTGCCATTAGCTTTTTCTCGTCTCACTGAAAGTATGCGGTAATAGCTGAGTAAGTTTACAGGGCTTAAAGTGATGCGGGGTTAATATGTTTTGTAGCTGGAGAGCCGACCTGCGAGCCTGGAACGCGGAAGCCGCTGCGCGAACGCCGGGAGCCAGGGGTCGGGTCTCTTTCAAAGGGTGAGGGGGGCCAGTTTTGGCTCTCTCAGGCTCCAAATCTGGCACCAACCACTTCGTCCCGCACCATCCGATGCAATAGTGTCCGAAATTGGCCCCTTGCAGCCAAACCGGGGGTTAAGTTTTAGCTACCGTCTATTTTAAGCCGGGGCCGTTTTCAGACGCCTGCACTGGTGCTAAGGTGCCTAAATCTTGCACCTCTGCACCTGCTAGAGGATCGTGGCGCATCCCAGGACCCGGATCTTGGGAATCTGGGCGCGCACTCCGTAAAGCCCAGGACCCGGGATCCCCGGTTCCTGCACGAATCTAGCCGCTGCTGCTACTCGATTACTGTACACGGAGCCTCTCCGCACATATCACGCTGTCATCCTCCGGTACGGCCCGCCGAAATTTCTCACAGGGATCCGGGATGATAGGGGGAATCAGACTAAGGTCTGACCAGGGTCTCTGGATGAGGTGCAACTACGCCATATCGTTGCCCGGTGGCTTGCAGAATTGCTAGACCGGGAACTGACGGAAATCTACCTTCCAGTCGGCCTGGAGCTGTGCCTTTGACCCCAGCGAAGGGTGAGACTCATGCAGTTGCCTCTCTTGATTACCTTCCCTCTTCCAAACCTCCCCCATTCTAGAGAAGTAGCCGTTAACGGCAGCTCGCGGCCAGCCACAGATCACATAGAGACCATCCCGCATGGTTATGGTGACGATACCTCTGTAAATGTGGCTCCCGCCGCCAGGCGCTGCTTTGCGAAGTCGCGCCACTTGACTCTATTGCGGTCCCGATGACCTCCGTTTCGAGAACGGTTCGTTGTCTTTTAGTGCCGACGCGATGGTGTCGTTCCTTTAGAATTAACACGATCCGACGTAAGTGATTCAGTTTACTGTCCCGGATTAAATAAGATCCTCCGGAGCATTTCTCCGGTTTATTGTTTTTCGCGCTATTATGTCGGCTTACTAGTCGGGAAGACATGAAGCCACGGCCGTGCGGCGTAAAGCTAGTAAAAATGATTAGCTGTAAAAGACCGCGTTAAGGCTTAGCTTTCAGCAAGCATCGCGCATTTCGCTGCCTCCATTAAAAGCCCTTAATACGGGACACTTTATCAGGCTATCACTTAAGTACTATTTCACTTAATCGGCATCCCTCTTATAGTGACTGTCACGGCACTGGCGCGCAGCTGCAGATGGCAGCTCGCTTAGCCGTGACACACCGCCCTGGTTGCCGCTCTGGCCCACTTTCTGCATATGGCCCGAGCGCACTGCACAACACAACAACCATAGCTTCCTTTCCTCTCTTGTAAATATTCTTCTTTCTTCTTTAACTTAGAATCTTATCAATACAGTAGACTTAACCAGTGGCCTGTCCCTAGAAATGGTTACTACCGTGACAGTGACTGTAAAGAGTTAACTTAAAGCATAGTGGTTGTTATGGGGCTGGCGCCCGGGTTGAGAATCCGGTCCGAGCTCTCGGCGCGGACCAGCTCTCGGGAATGCGGCGGCACGGCCCAGCTCCCTGGAATGCGGAAGGCCCAGAGAAGCGCACGCTAGATAACGTGCACGCTGGCTAGCGTGCGGATAATGCACACCGCTCCCATGGGCGCGGGCCGCAGGCACACCGCTCGCCAGCGTGCGGAAGCCGCACGCATAAAGACGGGATTCCCAGACTTGTACATTTCGCTTTCTCTTTCCTTCTTCATAGAACGTCAATCCATCCCATCGACCAGCACCTGTGCCCACTGTGCTGGAACCGTTACAGTGGTAAAGTGGTTAAAGAGTTTCATTATATTAAGTTAATAAATAAATATTCGGATATTTAACAGATTCTTAAGCATTTTAAAATACTATAAATTTATCAATCTCCTTAAGCCCCTTATTTTAACATGTTAATAAAGAAAAAAAAGAAGAAAATAAAAGAAGAAAATAAAAGATAAAGTTACGATTCCTGCTGTAAAAGATTAACGACGGCCTCGCGCCCGTTAGCGACGGCATATGATAACGGCGTCTGGTCAGAGTTATCCTTCACCTTAACGTCGGCGCCCTTCTCGAGCAGCCGCTGCACGACGGCCTCGTGCCTAGCCGCGGCGGCATATGACAGCGGCGTCCGGCTATAGTTATCCTTCGCCTCGACGTCGGCGCCTTTCTCGAGCAGCCGCTGCACGACGGCGTCGTGCCCTCCCTCGGCGGCCCATAACAGCGGCGTCCGGCCAACCTTATCCTTCACCTTAACGTCGGCGCCCTTCTCGAGCAGCCGCTGCACGACGGCCTCGTGCCCAGCCGCGGCGGCATACGACAGCGGCGTCCGGCTATAATTATCCTTCGCCTCGACGTCGGCGCCCTTCTCGAGCAGCTGCTGCACGACGGCCTCGTGCCCATTCTTAGCGGCCCATAACAGCAGCGTCCAGCCATCCTCATCCTTCGCCTCGACGTCGGCGGCCTCTGTTGCCCACGAGGGAGCATGCGCTCCTAGGGCGTTGTAGAGGTCGAGCAAAACTCGCCTGTTTGCATCCGACCGGAAGAGTGTTTCGAGGTCACTGTTAGACGCAGACAGGGCGCTTAAGCCGGAGCGCACATCCGGCCCTGTTCTGATGAGAGCTTGGACTAACACGTCCGCTGCATATCCGCCAGGGTGTCTGTGTAGAACCTCGGCCATAGCCTTGGCACTCTCGGAATCTGGGGACAACGTCAGCACGCTGTCGGCGAGGGCCTCTCGAGCAAACTGCCGAGCCAAGTCTGCATGTTCCCTCCTCTTAAAATTGAGCTCGGCAAGGCCGGCTAGGATCTCGAAGGGTTGCGGCAAGCAAGTCGCGGAGCTAGACGAGGCGGGGGTGGCGGCCGCCTTCTCGATCTCGCTGAAGATATCTTTCAAGGGCACCAAGTACGCTGTGGCCGACGAAGTGGCAATGATGTGTCCGTAGACGGTGCCGGTGTCCGGGTCTACGACCCAGGAGCCCGAGTCGCCCTGTCGAATAGCTGCGTGTCATCGTATGGTAGTTAGTCACGCGGCTTCTTGTGAACGCTTCCGAGCAAGACTCACGGTTTTGGGGGTCAACCTTCAGTTTCCATGTCGATATCCAGTCGCCAGAGGGCAGGCGCATAGCGAAGTCTCCGGGCAGCGCGGCCATGGTTCGCTGCCCGCTGGCGCCAGCGAGGACGACGAGGCTCCCACGGCCATGCTTGTCGGCCACTTTCGTGAGGTAGGTGTATGTCTCATCGTCAGTTGCCGATTTGAACCTGTTCGGGAGCACTAGAGCAGGATCCTCTAGAGAGATCAGCGACCATTCCAGCCCAGACAGCGCTGCTAATGATCCAATCGGTATTGATAGGGCGACATCAGACTCTCCGGGTGGCGACGGATGGTGTTGACGAGAGCTTTGTCCTTGCGAATTGATGATCAAAGCCGGCTCCCCCTCTTTGTCATAGCCGTCGTCCCCCTCTTTGTCATAGCCGTCGTCCTCGGCGTCAGTAAAGGGGTCCCTGGGGCTTTCCGGCGGACCGTCGTCCTGCTGATGTTTATGGGCCGCCGTAAGTGCCTAAAGACGGCCTCTCGTCTTGATGATTCCGCTAATGGTGACGACTCTTCGGCTTGAGCCGGTCCTAAGCACAGCGAGCAATCCACAGAGCGAAGTGGTTGGGAGTTCACCGAGGGCGAACGTTGTGCCCGGGTGGGCTGAGCTCGGCCTGCGTTTGGCAAGGAACACGTCCACCTGCCCAGCGACCATGGTGGTGGTCTCTATCATGTAGCAGATGCGGAGTGGCGGGTGGTATATCCGGCGCCATCTTCTTTTAGACAGCTGCCGGTGCAGCCGTAGAACGTCGTCCCTTCTCCTGACTTGGATACGCATGTACAGCATCTCTTCCTCATCCTGCGAATGACCTCGCCGTAGGGCGACCCGGTCGACCCCCATGATGTATCCTGTGAAGCCCGTCTGTTCTCCCTAAAGGTAGGAGCGGAGTCTCAAGAATGCCTCCTCCGCCCTTCCGAGGTCGTCCGTTTCTCGTGCTGGAGCCTCTATGTCTGCAACCTTCTGCCACCAAAAAAATCCGACCACTTCCATGTGCTCGAACGGCAGTAATCCCCCAGCCTGGGTGGGAGCCTGGGCCGGTGGCGGCTGGGGTGCATGGACGTTTTGGTCGAGGGCAAGTTGGGCTGGAGCTCCGTTTTGCTGGGCCGCATTGTCTTCCCGAGACGCGCCGTTTCTCGGTACCGCTGGGTTTTCCGGCGCTATCCATACGGCACAGTTAGCACCAGTCTATTTGGTCCCGCAGGTCCATGCCGTCCATTCGATGTGATGCCGCGGGTCGGCCTTACCCTCACGCCGGCTGACATCAGGCTCTGGATGAGGCTGAGAGCGAGGCCTTTTTAGTCTATCCGCTGGGCTAGGAGCCCGGCCTGGCTCGCTAGTGGCTCGTCGCACCGGCGGCTGAGATGTCTGCCTTGTCATCGTGGTTGCTATCGTCGCTGCCGCCACCGTCGACGGAACCTCTGCGGGCGCGAGGCAGGCGCTGTTGCGTGAGGATGGGGAGTCGAAGCGGGGACTCGAGATGGCAAGCCGCGAGATGCGCGCTTTCCTCGATGCAGATGCGGCTGAAGGTGCCACCAGCCACCCACCAATAGAAAGGTCGCGCGCATCCTGCCGCTGAGGGGTGACCGACGAACATGGCAAATCCAAGGCTCGAAGAAACTGGACAGCGAGGTCCACGCTTTTTGCTCCTTCGCCTTCATAGAGCAACCGCCTTCATAGAGCAGCGACCGCCGTGTCGTTGACTCAGGTACATTATATATATACCTACCTACCTATCTATGTGGTCCCGGACTGTCGTCTTAACGATACCACCTTTGATCCTAGCCTCACCAATTTCACCTTCACATTTGCGGACATGCCTCCTCTCACAGAAGCTAAAGAGAATGAGTTGATCCGCGAAATCTGGGCTGTTACGCTCGATCGATACAGAAAGGGCCACCTGAAGGCTTACTTCGACTACTACCAGCGCCAGATCTCGAGTGAACCTAGGTTGCCCTACACGCATGCCATGTTCTTCGTTAAGCTTCTCAAGAAGAATGCGGGTGTCCTTAGGGGAAGCCTGAAGAAGCTGCTGCTGGACTATTCTAAGGAGATTACTCTCCCTCGCAATACTCTCCCTGATGATCCAGTAGCCCGGCCAGACTGGCTGCCCACTGCCACTGAGCTGCCACCAAACCTGGCTGCGGCTATTGCTAGGGACGACAGACCGTACAACATCGCCGAAGCTTTAGTAACGGCAGCGCGGGTCATGCTAGCCGTCGATACTAACGTGCGGGGCGACCGGGGCGCCGGCTTCGCTATCATGTGGGACGAGTCCAAGTCTCTCGAGGGCGTCCTTAACGAAGTGTTTCCCGCGGTCGATCCGAAAGACGAACCGACCAGTGCAATAAAGCAAAGCAAAATGCGGGCCAGGTACCTCACGGCCCACGCAGGCATCAGGCTCGTATGGACGGAGAAGCTCTCGGAGCATCTGTCATTGAAGACGAGCGGTCCGAAGGAGCTTAAGATCTTCCATCTCGGATCTCTTCTGGAGGTGGCACACGAGGTAATGAAGAACCAGAACATCGAGATGGGGCTGGTGGAAAGTCTGGAGAAGTGAGCACGTTAGAGTCAGAATCACCTACGGAGACAAAGCTGACCTCTCCCATAAAGAGGCTCGTACGACCCAAAGTTCCTGATGGAAACCCTCATGACCATCAGGCTTCTGTTCCCCCTTTAAGACTAGCAGTGGTTAAAGGGGATAGTCGACCCAGGATTTTTCTCCCGGTGGTGGCAGTGGCTCCACCCATGGAAGGACAACGACAACGCCAGCGACAACGCCAACGACAACGCTAACAACAACGCCGCTGCCAATGCTGCCGCTAACACCGCTACTGCTAACGCTGCCGCTGCCAAGGTTGCCGCTGCCGCCTACTCCGCCGCTACTGCTAACGCTGCTGCTAACAACGCCGCTGCCGCTAAGACTGCTGCTGCTGCCTACGCTGCTGCTGCCAACGCCGCTGCTGCTGACGCTGCTGCTAACGCCACTACTAACGCCGCTGCTACCGCCAACGCTGCTCACGCCGCTGCTCACGCCGCTGCTCACGCCGCTGCTAACGCTGTTGCGGCTGCTGACACTGCTGCTGCTAAAGCTGCTGCTGCTGCCAACGCTGCTGCTAAGGCCACTACTAACGCTGCTGCCGCTGCTGCCGATGCTGCTGATGCTGCTACCAACGCTACTGCTGCTAACGCCGCTGCTGGTGACGCTGCTGCTAACGCCGCTACTAACGCCGCTGCTACCGCCAACGCTGCTCACGCCGCTGCTCACGCCGCTGCCAACGCTGTTGCTGCTGCTGACACTGCTGCTGCTGACACTGCTGCTGCTGACACTGCTGCTGCTAAAGCTGCTGCTGCTGCCAACGATGCTACTGCTGCCAACAACGCTGCTCCTGTCGACAACCGCCAAAAGTACTACCCATGGGACACGAGACTTAACTGGCCGGCCATGATGGAGATCTCCCGGAGCTTTCAGTACTTTAACAGGCCGATCACAAACCGTAAAGAGCTCTTCACGCGATACCCGCACTGGGGCGTCCGCCTGCACATGATCTTCGAGGAGGCCGAGGACCCGACTCCCGTGTCGTGGCTGGGGAGGTGGGCGGAGCGGCGGAAGGCCGCGAGGCACTCCTTCTGGATCACCTTTCTCGCCTTCACGGTGGCCATCGTCTTCGGCGTGATCGGCATCGCCTTCGCCGCCGTGCAGTTCTGGGTTGCTTATTGTTAATGGCAGGGCCCCAGTATCAGCTACGTTTGCAGGGCCAACCCGACAGCGTCTGCGCCGGCTGCCGGTTCGTCGTCTACGTAGTTCAGCTGCATCCGCAAGTGGCTGATCGCACAAGTGGCTGGTTGCGGGTCTGTATGGCTCGGTAGATGTAGGTTGGTTGTTGGAAGCTTGTTCCAGTTGAGCAATTCAATGTCCGCGGCTGCCGAGTTTTCGGACTTGTTTCCTAATATACGGGACTACTGGCCCCCAGCTAGAATGTACCTACCTGGGTATAGTAGAACGCGGAGGAGCTTTCGTCCATCCCACGGAGGCGTCTCATATGTCTTTTTCGGATCGTGCCTATGTAATTGATTAGTAGTTGTGTGCTAATACGGGATCTTTGGAACTCACGTGGGAGGGCTTGCTGCTGCCCTTTCTCGGATTTCTCGTATCTCTTCTGGGTTGCCTTCCTTGCCTCAGTTTTCCGGTATTTCTTCGAAAGTGCCTTCCCTTTCTCGGATTTCCAGGATCTTTGCCTTCTTGCCTCCCTTTTCTCATTTGTGTCGTGTTTCTTGCGGCTAGTCTTCCCCTTCTCAGATTTCCGGGTTCTCTGTTTGGTTGCCTTCCCTTTCTCAGATTTATCGTATCTCCTCTGCGTTGGTTTGGTCATCTCCTTGCGCAGATCTTCCGGGAGCGCAACCCGAATGCTCTTCACTGTGGCTGCATGCGTTAGGACCCCCTAAGAAATAACCGGGCTCTCTTTCCAGTGCGACAGGTCGTTCTAATCTTAGGCCTTATAGTATGCTCTGGTCATCTGGGAGAAAGCTATCTCGGCGAGGAGGCAGAGAAACCGCAGATGGGTCAGATCTGTCGTGGAATCGATGTCGCGTGTATGTGGGATTCTCATGAGCGTGATCCATCTCAGACATCATCCACGCCGGCGCCGATGGATGGTGGCACACTATCTATCGGAAGAGAACGGCTCGCAACATCCTCAAATAGGTTGTTAACCACCTTGAGCGGGGAGAAGGACTGTATCCGTATCGCCTCGGTCCTTGCCTTCTCGGAGAGGCCGGCTTGGGAAGGTGCCTAGTGGTGATCCGTCGTTCCCCGATCCCTCTCTCAGGGACTCGGGGAGACCTAGCTCGAGCGACGACGAATGGGAGGACAATCCGGAGGGCAATGACTTTCGTAAGCTAAACAGGCAGCTATGGGATAAGCCGAGCAGTGATGCAGGCGGGTTAATAGAGCCGCCTGCAATCGGCCAAGGGGACTACGCTCGTTGTTTTGTGGGCAAGTTCTACAAGCCTGGGGCTATCAAAGTCGGGGATGTGTACTTATCTAGCTATGGTGATGATTGGGATGACCTGTTGGAAGCGCTGCCTAAGATCCCGGAGGACGAGGCCTCCTTGCTGTACGAGCTTATGTCCAAGGTCTACGATCCTAACGAGCGCGTGCCAAGGAGTTGCTGACTATCCTTGGTTTCACATGGGTGGCTAGAATGGAGGATAGACATAGGCTTTGGAGACGGGTCCTCGCGGGCCATGGAGTTCAACACTAGAGAAGGGTTTGGCGCTGGAGAAGGTCCACCCGTGCTAGTTGTACATAGGCAGCCTCAAGACGTTCTGGCTCTGGGTATCGTGTTGTGCTGGACCTTTCTTCAGAAGTTCAGTGCTGGCGGGAAATCTAGTGCTGGACCATTTTCCACTGCTGCTATATATCGTGTTTGTACTGTATGTAGGTTCCAGCTCCGCGCTCAGGTTCCAGCTCTGGGCCAGGTTCCAGCTCTGGCTTAAGTTCCATCTCTGGCGGGGAATCCAGTGCTGGTGGCGAATCCAGTGCTGGGGGCGGTCAGAGTTGGATTCTGATTTAGAGTTGGATTCTGATCTGGAGCTGGATTTTAATCTAAAGCTAGAGTAATTGCCAGCGGTACACCGACTACCCGCAAGAAATAAGGGGCCTATTTGGCAGCCAAAAATGGTTGTAGCCTGATGTACATAGTAGAAACCAATCATCCACATCAATTCAGATCAGAACTTTTGAAGACGTTTGAGCATTTGATTGGCCGATTCTGTCTTAGTCTTGCGTAAGGGCAGTAGTTAACGTGGTACGATTAATGTAAACTCCCTCCCCAATTCCCCATTTGAGACTTATTCGACCTTGCAACGTTTCAGTTCCATTATTTCGTACACGGAACGGAGCCCTCCTGTCCTCACTTTCTCGCCATTCCTCTTTAGCCCTACAATCTCGTCAACGCAGCAAGGCCTTAAGAAGGCATTCCACCCCACACGCCCTGCTGTTCCTCCCTGCTGTCCTCCCATAGTCTAGACTTTGAAGTATCGCCATGTCGCTTATCGTCATCATTCAACCTCGCCTAAGCCACCTATTATCCAGCACAGGATTGTGATCTAATCCTCCTAATTCCCTCTCGCGCCATTCTAGAACTCTATGATGCGTGATCGGCGGACGCGTAGGGCGCGCGGCTCTTTGCGGTTGTGGTAGGCCTGCACGACGCGTATCTGGCGGTCCGAGGTTGAGAAGATGGTATAGCCCCTTGGGCCTAGCTATACAGCATTCCAGCCCCGGGGGGCTGGCCGCCCCGGGGTGATGGCCACACAGCTCCAGCCACGATGGGCTGTGACCCGAAGGCTAGCATCCAGAGAGCTGAGTTGCTTTGCGGAACTCCGAGGAGCCAAACCTTATAATCCATCTCGATATCGTGTGCTCTCTCCCTTGATTATTAAATGTAGAACATACTGTCCTTCAGTTTCTGGTGGATTCCCATTACGAAGGTAAAGTTTTAAAGCTTCCGAGGCTAAGCCTTAAACACGGCTCTTAATATAAATCCGCTAAGCCTTATCTGTAAAGAAGTGATCCGTATTAACTATTTATGCTAAGCCTTAAACACGGCTCTTAATATAAATCCGCTAAGCCTTATCTGTAAAGAAGTGATCCGTATTAACTATTTATTCTTTACTTATTAAAGCTAAACATTGAAAGTAATAATATCCTTTATTATTATAAAATACTAAAGCGTTAGTATGCTTAATGCTCCTTTTACTTCCTCCTTCCATAATAACGGAGCGAACCGAAAGCGTTAAAGTTAGTAAAGTGTTAAATAATCTTATAAATTACTAAGCTAAAGTCTTTTAACGCTCCCGCTATAGGTTTCTTACTTTAATATAAAGTTTAGTAATAATAGCATTTTAATTAGTAATTTAATTATCTTTCTCAACTAATTATTCTAGTATCTAATTTATAGCTTCTTATTCTATATTAAGACTATGCTCTTACTAGTTAATAGCATCTTCTCGTAACTTTATAAGGAAAGAGGCTCCTTTAATTTTAATAAGCTATTTATAAGTAATTACTATATTATTATTTAAGCTACATACTTAAGTATAAAGTTCCTTAGCTAGTTGCTTATATATATAAAATTAAAAGGTCCGTAACTTAAATTTATAAAAATAGCCTTTAAGTTTTACTTTATTAATTTACATTTATAAATTATATCTTATTAATTTTAATTATATTATTATATATAAAATAAATATAATGCTTAATATTAATATAAATATAAATATTATAAACTTCTTTAAAATATAATAAGAAGCATTAAATAAATAAGTAAGATTTATTAAAGTTTAAATAAAATTATTAAAAAAAGTAAAAATCTTTTTTAAAATTTATAAAAAAAAGTAATTTTAATTATAATATTAAGATTTATTATATATAATTAAGTAAATATAATTAATAGCTTAAAAGTAAAAGCTACTTATAAATTAAGATTTAAAAATAAGATATAAAATAAAGAAAAATAAAAAATAATATTATTTATTAAAAACTATTAAAAGTCATATTTTTTCTTTAATATAATTATATAATTAAGTTTTTTTAAAAAGAAAAAACTTTATTTATAAATATAAACTTTAATTATAATATATATATATATAGTATTCGTTATATATTAACTTAAAGTTATAATGACTATAACAATTTATAACGGCTTATAATGGCTGTAACAGCCATAACGATCAGCTAACCTTTTTATCTTATATGTAAAATGGGCTATATAGTATGTAAAGTGCTAGCTCTAGCTAAGTAGTGTAGTATATATGCTTATAAATTTAAAATAAACGTTTTAACTATTAATTATTACTCTTTAAGAGTCGATTAGCTTATAACTATATTAACTATTAAAGCTTATAAGGATACACTTTATCGCTCTCTCTCTTATCTTATAATGTTTATTTAAAGGTAATAAAACCTATTTAGTTATATTAACGATGCGAATATTAAAGATATTAAAGCATTAGTAAAAGGTTATTTTAAATAATGTTTTATTAAGGGCGTTATAAAGGCTGCGATTCCATAAGTAGTTAATAGGTTTTAATAAGTAAGGTTAATATTCTTTTAAGATCCCTTCACCGATTATTACTGAGATTAGCTTATTCCGTATTTTAATGTTTAAGCTTTTTATTATCTCATTTGATTAATACTATTTTATATTTAAGTATTAAAGTATTATACCCCGCTTTACTGCTTAATCTTAAAATTCCTTATTATGGAACTCTCCCACTTTATTTAAGTGTAGTAACTTATAACGCCGCTGCTATAATTTATACTATTTTAATAAGTTAATGAATTTTTAAATGAACTCTTAAAAGCTAGTCCTTTTAAAAACTATAATACTCTCGCTAAGTTAAGAAAAGTTATTTATTAACGTAAGTTAATATTATTCTCCACCCCTCCCTTTAATTTTAAATGGCTCATAAAAGTTTACGTAAATTACGTCACTTAAATATTCCTTTATAAGGAGTGTTCCTTTATATAAGACTTCTTTAAGTCATCCTTTAACGTAAAGCTTATAAGTGTAGTAATATTAAATAGTATTTATATTTATTACTATCTCTTTAAGGCATTATAAGTTAGTTTTATTAAAGTAACTTATCTAGTTATTAAAGTTATCATTTTAAACTAATTAAATATATAGCTAATACTTATGTGGTTACTTAAAGGTTATTAAGATTTACTTATTAATAATAAGCCGTTAAACCTTATATTGTAAGGTTAATTATTTAAAAAGCATATAGGTTCTTATATTAATAAGTATAAAAAGTAATGTTTCCTTTTAATAAGGTTTACTAATTAACCTTTAATTAAATTTATACCCTTTTACTAAGAAACTAGTAAATAAATAAAAGGTTAACCTTTAGTTTTAAAGCATATAATATGTTAATAAAGGTAATGATAATAGTAGCTTTAAGGCTTTTACCATAATATTCCTTAATAATAAAGCCCTTACTTAAGATTAAGATTCGAATCTTATTAATCTTAATAATAATACTTATAGCCTTTTAAAACGTAAAGAGCTCCTCTTGCTTATAAATTATATATTAGCTATAATCGGAGTTTAAGATTTAAACCTTAAATATATTATAATTAATGAAGCTTATTATAATGATTATAAGCTAATTAGAATTTCTTAAAATTCACGAGTTATGTAAAAGCCCATTTTAATGCGCTATTAATAACTTTATAACTAATAAGCATATAAGGAGAGGAAGTAAATAAGAGTTAAGTAAAAGAAAAGGAAGGGAGAGAGTAATAACTATTTATAAGGTAATATTAATAATATCTTAATACGAGAGCTTAATAAAGAAAGCTATAATATTATTACTAGCTTATAAGCCGGCTTAAAAACTCATTTAAGTGCTTATATTTAAACCTTTAACTTACTTATACCTTTAGCTTTTCTTCCCTTAATTAATATGGTTATATTCTGCTTTTAGCTTTAAGTGTAATTCTTAATAACCATTTACGTTATATCACTCCTTACCATAATAACTATACTACTTTACCTACTTATAATCTAACTTACCTTTTAATGAAATAGCTTTTTTCTTATTATTTTTAACCATATATATAGCTATAATAAATAAGGCGGCCTTTTCTGCATTAAGCTAACTTTCTTTAGCTTTCACGCTAACTATTACTTCCATTAATAAGACTATTTTCTTACTGTTATTAAATTAAAACCCGGTTTTTTACACGTCGAATCGATAATTTAAGCCCCGTATAAATTAAATAGTCTCATAGCTCCTTAAGAAGTAGTATTTAAGCTTAATTTTAATAAGGTCCTTTTAAATCTTAAGAATTTTCTAATTTAATTAACGAACTCCGTTAAGGTTCTTAACAGTATAATTATTTTAAACCTATAAAAGTACTTAAATAACTCCGATATTAGTTTACTGATATTCTTAATACGCGCGGTTTAATACCTTTTATATAATGTCCTCTAAAGCGAATAAAGCGGTAAGGCTTATTAAAAAGTACACCTTAATTAGCCTAATTATTTTACGTTATTTAATAGCTTAGTCTCTTAATAAGCGTTTAAGCACCTTATCTTTAATATCGTAATAAATAAGTAGGTTATTATAACTTATAACGTTAAAATAACCCTTTAACTTCGTTTTTTAAGTATAATAATCCTCTTTCTTATTAAACGTTAATAATTTATCAGGTCCTTTAATTTCCTTAAAGGATATTAAAAGTAATTCTTTTACCTTATTAACTTTTATCTTTAAGTTTATAACGCGGTTACTTTATAATTATTTAACGGATATAATGTTTCTAGCATTTTAAGTGTTTAGAGCGTTTTAAATGATTAATAAGCGAAGTTATAATTAATTAAAGGACGTAAGTTTAAAGGGTGTTAAGAAGTCTTTTAAAAGCAATAGTTTTATTAATGTATAAAGTAATATTAGATCAGATAAATATAAGCTTTAAAGGTCGGTAACGCTCCTTACTTTAGCGTTAAAAAGCTCCTTATAATTAAGTATAATCAATATATTAACTTAACTATATTGGTCGCCCTCCTTAATTAATGACGTTATAAAGGTTCGGCGCTAAGTAAAGCTAAAGGTATTATTTATAACGACTTCTTAAGGGTTATTATTAATTATATTTTATTACATTATTATTATATTAACTAGGTAAAGGAAAATATCTTATTATAACTTTTATAGCTTTATAAATAGCCTTTTAAGCTTAAAGGCGCATTTAAAAAGTTGTTATTATAACTATTCATTTTTATTAAGTTCATTCTTACTACTTAATAACGTTAAGACTAAAGATAAGTTAAATAAACTAGAACTTTTAAATTTAGCTATTTTAATAGTAAAAGCTAGTTTTCTAATAAGTTACACTTAACTTATTTTATTATTATAAGGTAAGTAAAGGGTTATTATAAGTTTTATATTAAGGTAAATTTTCATAACTTATTATACCACTTTATACGGTAGGTTAAAGTTATATTATACATCTTTATAAGTAGTTTATAAAGTTGCTAATATAAGTTATAACTATCAAAGTAGCTATATTAATGTAATTTCACTAATTTTACTTACGCGAATATCCTTATTTTTACTTACGTAGTATTAGTATAAAGTCGGCTAGAAGCTGGGCTTATAACCCGTTAAAATAAGGGTGAAAAAGGTGTAGAATTTTATTATATAGAGCACTATAGAGAGATGGAGGGAGCCGCTGAATATATATATGACAGCCTCTAGGGGATGCTTGGAAGTACAGGTACTCCCACGGGTAACGTACCCTAACCTTCCATTTCAGCATAATCAAGTAGCCGAAGAATGAGAAAGAGCTGCTGTTAAATGCAACTGCTGCGCCATTGTCGCAAAAGATGATCGCCTAATTTTTAGGACTTTGCACGCAGCAGGGTTTATCTGCTCATTCTAACACACCCCCCAGCTAAAGCACGTAGGGCTCTTAGCTGCAGGACTTGGCACAACTGCGGATTGTTTTACCGCATGGCTGCTCTTTCCCGAGTAACCCCCGGATCATTCCCGGGCAGTCCACGGACCAAGTAACCCCTCCTTTTTCGGACGAGGTAGTGCGCTGACCAGGAATTGAACCTGGGATCTTTTAAGAAGCTCGAGCCGGGCTCATAACTGTTGAATGCAACTGCTGCGCCATTGTCGCAAAAGATGATCACCTAATTTTTAGGACTTTGCACGCAGCAGGGTTTATCTGCTCATTCTAACAGCTGCATTACGGAGTATGAACATAACCACAAAGAAAGGCCCAGGTGGGGCAGGGTCCTGTTAGATGGAGCGCATGGAAAGCGGAACCCGGGCACGTGTTGGATCATGTGACCTATGGTCAGGAAGCGCTCCATTGAACCAAGGCCAATTGGGCCTAGCCTACGGAGCGCTTACAAGCAGTGGGGAAGTCCGTCGGAGTTCCCCAACAGTATTCCAGTACTACTAGCCTCCCAGTCACAGTTGCAGTAGATTGATCAACAAGAAGACCAAGATTGCAGTACCCAAGAAGATTGTTCCATTGATGCGCTGTGAGCCATACTTCCAACAGGTCCTATAGGAAATACGCTTCAAACAGGTTGCGCGTATATATGCAATTAATTCAACAGATCTGGCTAAAATAGGCCCTCAGAACCGACTTGTGTGTTGTTGCGTCCTCCGAGCCTCTCCAGACCGATTTTTCGCATTATTACACACACAAAACGCCCAGAGAATCGTGATTCTGACTTCCGTGTGGGATAACGCAACATTTCGGGGTATCCCGACACCCCCGTCGCTCTAGAGTGACCTTTCTGACTCCACTAGATATGACAGGCCCTGAATGGTATTAAATAGTCCCAGGACCAACTAGTCGGGATCACGTAATAGAGCAATGGGAGCGAAGCGCTCGCTGGGGCGATCCCGCCCCTGACAATATCCACTAAGAGATTAGTGAGTGGAATATGCATCGGACGAACTTAAAGCCGATTTTTTTTTTTTTGTTTTAATGGATTGGGCTCACGTAGGTCCGGCGCCACTAACAGAAATGCAACTCCGGCCGGCCGGGACACCCAAGTCCGAGACGATGAATTTATTATTAACTACCTGGTAGCTTTACGAGTGCCGCCATCCCAGCCCTTTCGCCTCTCATTGTCCAAAGGGCGTATTTATACAATCCCGACAGCTCCCCTTCCGGTAGCTGCTGCTACTACAGCCGAATGCCGATCGCATCAAATCACAGTTTCTTAAAGAAATTGTACGAGCACCGTCACGCTACTTGTGATACATCCCGCTCTGGAGAATTTTCATCGTGCAGTCGTATTTGGCGCTCTGCGCAGTAGAGTCGTTGCTTCTGTCGGCCGGGGCAAGCAGCCAGGGCAGCGAAACAAGCCGAGAGCCAAAAGTCCTTAAGGATTTCTCACCATGGTCACGGCCATTGGAATCGCCCAGGCTCTGTCACGGATCCCGAGACCAATCCTCCTGCCGGCGGCTGTTTTCTCGCTAGCATATGGTGGATACACTATGCGGGACAAGACCGCTGAATTCGTCTCATGGTTTCTCAGTGGTCCGGGACGCAACAGCCGGATTATCGCTTTGCTTATGCTGATAATCAACTGGAAGAGTGTGCCGTTAGTATGGACCGTAAGCATCTCCCCCCCCAGCGGAACCCCTTCTGGTAGCTTGCCGCGCCTCGTTATTGACCCGATGGTCTACCGCGACATAGGTCCGCGTCCTTAGTGCCCTTGCCAGTCACTTAGTCCTCCGTGAGCATCATACGCATAGTCCTGACAAGCTGTTCCACTACAGCATTTGCCAGTCGCACGTCACGCTGTTCGACATCGACTACAATCTCCATAAGTCCAACTCGACTTACTTCGCCGATCTCGACATCTCCCGAGCACATCTTGCTGGGCACCTGCTTGCGCGAGGTGTGAAGGCTCTCTCGGAGAATGCGAAAACGAAGCTGGTCTCGGACCCCAGAGACCCGACGCAGGCTGCTAAGGGTGGCGTCTTTGTCATGCTGGGCGCCGTGCATAGCAGCTTCAAGCGGGAGATCAAGCCATACCAGCCATACGAGATATGGACACGGGTGTTGAGCTGGGACCGCAAGTGGTTCTACATGCTCTCCTACTTTGTCGAGAAGGGGGCCGTGAAGCCGCGGTCGTGGGACGCCGCCTCCTTTGGGCCTACGCGCAAGACCGAGAGCAAATCCGAGGACTGGGAGAAGAAGGTCTTCGCGACCGCCGTGAGCAAATACGTCTTCAAGATCGGCCGCTTGAGCGTCCACCCGGCCATCGTGATTGGCGCGAGCGGACTGCTTCCCGAACGTCCGGGGGGTTGGGTCGCCACCGACAGTGGCATGGCTACGCCCGCCGAGCCTATGGTGGGCAACACCGACGCGGAGGCCAAAGATGAAACTCAGGGGACAGAATGGGACTGGCGGCGCACCGAGGCCGAGCGGTTGAGGGGGTTAGTGTACGCAAAGCACTTCGCTACGCCCGACGAGCTTGCCAGCCAGTTCGATGGAGGCGAAGATGGAGCTTTAGGTAGATGGAGTTTGGGTTAAGATTCCCCTAACTACTATGCCACAACTGGTCCAGGGCGGGGTGATTGAAGAGTTGTAATGTACTGTACCATGCCCTATCACCACATAGTGAAGATGGGACACCCAAATGTCCAGTGGAAGGGTACAAGTGGTGCTCGTGTTAGGCGGTTATGATCGCCACCCGAGAGGTCGCAGAGTCTCGGGGCTCTGAGGGTGCGTCTGATCAGCCCACGGCAGAGTCTTGTAAGTCCTCTGGAGGTCGGCCGAGCTGTCAGGGAAGAGAGACGAGGAACCGCGATCGCAGCGTAGGCTCAGGCAACCATATCGCACTACAATGATCAGAAGACAACGGAATAAGCTAAGGGTATCTGATCAGGTCTGATCAAGTCAATTTACGTGCAAGGAACGTCTGTCTGGAGAGAAGTGAAGTGGTTGATTGCCTGACTAAAGATGGGGGACTGTCCCTCCTTGATCCTTTTCTCTGAGAACTTAACTCAGGCACATGGGCCCATGTCGCCTGATCAATTAACAAGTGAATCAGGTCCCCAAGTCAATCCCCCACTCGCAATGCGACAAGGCCTCTTTGCTTGCATTGCGCAAAATCACCATCATCCCTACTTGGGTGGTGATGACAGTCCCGACAAGTAAGCACTGCGGCACTAACGACTATCATTCACATGGCTTTGCCCTAACCCGCTTCTGATCAGCTCATGCCCTTCTCGCCTTAGTCCTCCGCCACGTAATCATCCCCCTTCTGGCGGCAAGGTGATGGAATGCGTTCCCTTACAACCTTGGTTGGTTTGGTTTGTTCCTTAGCGACCATAATCCAACCGGGCCAGCCAGGTACTGTAGACGGCCGGAGGTACTTGTGTCCATGCCATCGCCAGTTCGGGTACGACGAATATCGCTTCATGTCCTCAAACTCAAGGACTGTCGGCGAACGACCCGCGATGATGTAGTGACATTGCGAGCAGCCTGGGCAGGTTGGGCTCGGACCGGAACAGCTTGATCAGGCGAATCCTGTACGGGGGCAATAGTCTTCTTGGTCGGTGCAGCAGGATTCTTCGTGGGTTCAGACCGTTGGACCCGTTTACCCTGCACGTTCAGGGTGTCTGTGATAGACGTCAAGCTCACCTGGCGGACGAGCTCTTGAACATCCTCAGAGTCGCCCTTCTTGCGCTTACCCTTTGCTAAGGCCTGAGGGGGTGGCAGCGTCTTGAAAACGACCGTGTCAGGTGTGCGGTCGCGTATAGTAACCTCCTTGGATTGCGCCGGGGCAGGAGTACGAGGAACTCGCTTCTGCTCGCGCCTCTGGCCCTGATCACTTTGTGTTGGAATAGGACTGGTCACGAGGACGTTGTTGTTGTCGACAGGAGCAGACCGCTGTTGGGGAGATACCTTAGGCCGAGGAACGTTGATCAGCGTCCACCTAGCCATGACAGGACTTGAATGAGATGGAGGGGCAGAGTTCTCTGGATTCTTCAAAAACCGCTCCACCATATGGGGTAGCCGCACGGTAGCTTGGGATCCCCGTTCCGATCGCTGCATAGCCTCGCTGCTCCTCATCCGTCGGTTGTATATGTCTGCCAACTCCCGATCAAGGCGAGCCATGCCCCCTGCCTTCTGAAAGGCATCCAGATCAGCGCCCGTCAGTCTCATTCCGTGAAGACGCCAGTTGACAAATCGAGAGAATGGGGTGCTCCTGAAGTTCTCCTCGTAGCGGACGCCTGGGATCCCGTTGGGGGAGTCCTTGTCTGATTCGACGAAGCCAGCCCGCAAGGGCTCTATCAAAAAAAAAAATTTAGCTCGAGTAACTATCGAGACCCACGAGTGGCATGAATATATCTGTGGAGCTGTACTTTGGAAGACTTCCTGGCTTGAGTCGTTCTTTACCTAAGGCGGCCTAGACTTACGGTAGTACCAGTTATTTTCAGCGAGACCAGAAAAAGCTAATTTGGCGCTAGTGATGCCAAAGCGGCTCCCCCACATTTCCAGTCCTGTTGCAATCTCACGCGAATCGGTGGTTTCTTTTTCCTTCTTATATATATTTAACAGTT
>MU853997.1:0-42132 GCA_033297225.1 Diplogelasinospora grovesii | reverse complement strand
GCGCCCATTCCTTAGGCGCCATTCCTCTGCTTCCGGCCTGCGGCCTGTCACGTGACATCCTTTCCTGGGGCACAGTTCAACTTGTGCATCCAACAAATCCACTCGAGCCGAGGAACCTGCTTTCGTTATGTTGCACCCCTATTTTTAGCGGACGGGACCGATGGAACGATATGAACTCATCATTCTTCCAAAGGGCCCGAGTCTCCAGGCGATGTGCTGAATAACTACGGATCGAGAGCCTCTTCTGGAAGGTCTTGAAGTTATTCTACGAATTTCCTGTGTTGGGACAGATCGGCGTGTCCTGGACCGAGGGAGACACAGGCAGAGCATCACAAGATGCAGAGGGTACTGCATCCAACTCGCAAACCAACGCACTGCAGTAACAAATGGAGAACCGTCGAAGGATCTATCAACGGCTACCGAGAAACGAATTTCGGAATCAAGTGTCAGGTTTTGAACTGCTAACGAAGAGATCGTCCGCAACGGGCGACTCGCTTCGCATGTTGTGTTGCCGTGTTCAACACGAGAAAATGTCTTGGCGAAGCTGGGCTTTCACGGTAGGGCTGGCTGGCTCATGCAAGGCGGGGCATTGACCCCCGCACTTCCCCGGTTGACAAGGAAGGGTCTAGCGAGATGCGTAGGGAGGCATGATGTTGGACCGTCTTACTACCAAACACTGGCATTCCAAGACTTTGGTTTTGCTCGTATTCCTGATCGTTCGGCCGCAGCTTCAAGATCTCACGACGGCGGTATGCGGCGCAGCGGTTGGGGGCGAGCCAACTCGCTGTTGCTTTGGAGCTGAGATCAGTGGACATGCTTTGATCACAAATCTTTTACAGAACATGCCACTTATTAACACCGCCGAGCTGGTTACCCGAAAGCAGGCTTAGAGGTAGGTTTCTAGCAAGATAGGCCCACGCTCTTCCCTTTGCTTTTACGGGCGACCTGCACCGAATCTCAGGGTCTTTTGGGAGTCACAGTACCGGCGAAGGGTTCCGGTGGCGCTGCGAGGTAAGTCTTGGCATCGACGAAGCCTGCACACAGTGCGGCGCATTTCTTCGGATTTCTCGACCGAGAAAGCCATCATCTTTCTCTTTAGTTATACACATATTTTTTGTTACATACCGTCTTTCATAATAGAGACAGCTCTCAGATTGAAGTTGGGGTGTCTGCCTGATCGAAGACATGGCAGCTAATGACGTTAGACTTGCCACTTGCCCTGGGTGTTGTCGCGAGGAGGTTCCGGGAGGCTCCAAAACAATTCTTTGAAGCCTGCCAGTTAGGATGGTAAATTACGTACTGGAAATTAACGAACAGAGATGTTCGGCTTCGTCTCTATTGTTCTTTGTAACCCTAAGGGGTAATAAATCTGCTGCCATACGGGTATGTGCTTAAACTGTATTAGTTACACATCCTGCGGCAACATTGCTGAGCATGAGCTTCTACACTGCTCAGCTCACACATCAAGCAAACGGTAATGGGTAAAGTGACTTCTATACCGAAAGCATGGCACATTTCTCGGCTGAGTCTCGTGCGTTGCTGAGCAGGTCAGCCGACCGCGGGTAACTTCCTCATCCAACTGCCACCTCTCTGCGAGACCGACCAAATCCATAATGAAGCGGGATTCAAAGACCCAACCGCCATCAGCAGGCCCGGTGTAAGGCTGGCAACGTATTTCATCTGAACTCATGGGCTTACCCCGACGGCCTCATTCACCGCCGCCACTTTGGATCTTCACTTACCGACGGCCAAGACGGAATTGAGAATCACAGATAATGGGGCTTTTTCTCGATCATTAAATTTACGCGCGAGGTTGCTGTTTTCATTTCCTATGTAGGAGCGCAGCGCTATCAACGCATCACCCAGCCATATATTTCATGCGATCACCCTCTGAACGTACCTTCGCTGCCGCACTTGTTGGTCATTATAGAACTCACTAGGAATAACAATAAGCCTCAACTCGGGCTATTGGGCCGTAATAGCAGTCGACGTCGATATGCTGAAATGCACGTCTTCTCTTTGGCTTCTTATAGGTATAGGGTCCTCGTCTTTCGTGAGCCAATACAGGGTCTTCGCTCCTGAGCAAGAACATTAGCCGTTCCCCGGACACCAAAACCACAACTGCCGCACACACGATGATGACACCTGATATAAGGCGGTGTTCCAACAATGCAACAGGGTAGATTCATCGTCAGCAGCTGACCCGTAGTTAAGGCGATTGGAAGCGGGTGGCATAATATATGAGATCATCCCGCTCCCGATGATTACATGTACTCATACACTTTGGCATTAAGCACCGCCGGCCCGTGACCTCATGGTCATGCGCACATGTTTGAGATGAAAGCTTGGTGTAGATACATATCTAAGCTTGTGTCGTTGGGTTTGTAGTTTAACATTTCATGATTGTTCTTAGCCTTAATAAAACTTTCCCCGTCCTAGAAACGTGTGACAACGCATAGTCTATGCCTCGGGACCATGCATTGAAGAGCGAGGTAATTAGGGCATGTTGATCCATGAGACTCCTCTCAAATCTGTTATCCTAGGGTATATGTCGAGGTCGTTACGGTCGAGCGCTTGAGAGCCAATGTAGAAAGTACATATAATGATTTAAAGCGGGAAATCCTGGATGCGTGATGGGTTATGAGCAAGACGTCATGGAGGCAGCACCACGCCAGTGTGAGGAATGTTAAATGTTCTCAGGGACAATATAACAACAGAATCGATTCAGATTCTGCCATCAGCAGCAGTGAATGTTCATCACGAATGCAGCTGACATGTAATTAAGGGTCATCGTCGGCGAACATCAATGCCTCGGTATGCTGCTTCGACGCATCCAGTCTACTACAGGTAAGGGTCACAAGCTGAACACACACCATCGCGACACTATTCACATGTACCTCTGTTTTCCCAACCACGTCAATATACAGGCCGCATGATCGAGAACAGGAACAGCGATGACATAAATGCTCACGAGATGATGACACGACTGCCCACAGATTCGACTTCACAACATGGACGCACGCTGGTACCGCCATATCTATGATGAACCACTTCCCATCGGGTTTACAAGTTAAAGCGGCTTTTACACACTTCAAGTTGTCGCGTGTTGCGTATCACTCCTCGTGTCTCTTCTTCGACTAAATTATATGACCTCTGTGCCGATGTCACAACTCCAGGACCAGGTGGTACCAAGCGCAATCTTGCAGGCGCTGTACACCAAGCCTACATCCCTCTATATACGTTACCCGTTCAAGTCTAAGAACCAAGCCAAGGCGGACAAGACGGACGAGACAAACGGCCCGATCCAAACCGACACCGCAAAGATATCGCAGGAGGCTCTGGCCCCCCTGCCACTGCAGAGTTTTGGCGGCGGGAACCAAACCCTGGGGTTCAGTCAAATGTGCACGATTCTGTAATCCGCGGCTGGCCCCGCAAGGGTCTACACTCCCTTGGGTACGTACGTACGCTCCTTCATCTGGTCACTGGTTAATGATACGAAACTCTCAGCTAACTGACGGTCTTGATAGATCCCGTCATCATTGCTCTGACATTCTCTCGACGCCGGCGTTTACGATGTCAACCACTTTGAAGTTTAAATTTTTCGACAATACCTTATATATAGGCTATATATATCTCCATAGACGCTCATTAAGATATTACAATTACAAACCTAAGGTACACATAATATCTACAGAACCTTGGGAACTTAACGCAAGTTTCCCCCATATACTACCATTGAAAGAGGGGGGAGAGAAAGAAAAGGGCAACAGGTTGACGGGGTAGCAGCCAAACCCCCTTTCACCCTTCTTAAACGTACCTGTATTCACCAATGACCATCTTCCACCGACTGAATTTCCCTCCTGGGAAGGCCGACAACCCCTATTCTCATCCGGCCCAAAGGACGCTCACTATTTTGACGGACTGGATCTCTTGTCCGCGAGAAAAGGGGCTTGAACTGGGTGGGCCAACGATGACAACATAAGGGAACAACAACAACAACACAAGGTTGACCGTATTTCAGAACATGCATATGGGCGCAACTGGGACAGAATTATTTAAACCGACCCAGCTCTTTTTCGAGCATCGAATTTTCCTGGCCCTGGTCTTTTCTGCCAGGGCAGGGTTGCCTGGAATCAGGGTTTCAGCTCATAACAACACTCATTTTTAGCATTATTATAATGATACCCAGACTACGTACGTAGGTATCTAATCTATGCTCCTTTATAGTTAGCTGTAATGAAACCTGAAGCAGACCTTACCGTGCATACTAGTCCAGAGCAAAAGTGCAATCTGAATTCAGTCAAAAAATTGCATTTTATCCTCAAAATAGGTATCCATGCAGCGTATCCAAACTACCTGTACATAATAACCCTTCCCAAAAAACGCCAATACCAAGACCCGTGCCTCCCATATTTTCGGTGTGAATTTATCGAAATGAGTGGGGACGCTCCCTGCACCTTATTCCATCCCTTTAAAGTCCTCAAGCTCAATGGACGTTCGCCGATCAACGATTGACAGGAGTCAAGTAGAGGTCAAGAGGCGGCTTTGACCAGAGGACATACACCTTCTGATCCAGCCAGTCCTTGCTCGGGTCAACAAGCTGCATGTCAAAGTTGTAAACGACCTTGGCCAGAATGAGGCGCATCTCTGCGTATGCCAGACTGCCCCCCTTATTAGCATTGGCCAACATCACTAGGCTTCTTTTTTTTTTTCTTTAAATGTACGTACTTGCGACCAATGCAATTCCTCGGCCCGACTGAGAACGGCTGCAGCGCATCAAGCTTGTCTCTCGCAAACTTGGGATCATGCATAAAGCGTTCGGGGTGGTATTCGAATGGCACGGTCCAGTTCTCGTCGTTGTGGTTCGTCGCCCACTGCCAGACTGCCACGACAGTATTCTCAGGTATCCATTCGCCGGCAATGGTCGCTCCGCCCTTGGGTGTGATTCGCGGCATGCCGACCGGGACGGGCGTGTAACGGCGGAGCGCTTCGTTGAGGCAAGCAAGCATATACGATAGCTGACCAACCGAGGTAAGAGTGATTTCTTCTTCGGACTTGAACGTCGAGCGGACTTCTTCGGTCAGCTTCTTCAGTGCTTCGGGGTTACGGAGTAACAGGTAGGTTACTCCGCAGAGCAGAGTAGCTGTCGTCTCAGAGCCGGCGACAATCAGGGTACTAGCATTCATTGCCAGCCTTTTGAACTCGAAGTTCTACCTTTTGTCAGCATCCGTCTCGCACAAAGTAGGAGAAAAAGGAGGGGGGCTTACCCATTCATCCTTCTTCTTCAACAACCCCTCGATCAAGTCCGGCCGTTCGGCGGTCATCTCCATCCTCCTGCGCAGCTTCTCTTCGACTCGTCGTGTATGCTCTTTTCGCGATTTGGCAAAGTACCGGAAGATGGGCAGAAGGATATTACCGAGGCCGAGATACTTGACCGCGAGCAGATATCCATTGCGCTAATGGTGCCGTAGATGGCCGCTACCCAGGGGTCGTATTTCGCCTTGTCTAGACACCCAAACGGCTCGCCAAAGCCCAAGTCACCAATAATGTCGAATGTTGTCCAGTTGTACCACGATGCCATGTTCATGGACTTCTTGGCCTGCAGACCGGTCCTCTCGTCCTTGCTGTCCCAGTCCACGGCGTGCTCGTGCAGGCGTTCCACGAGAAGGTCAACGTATTGGCCGATGATGGGCTCCTGTTCGCGCATGCTGCGCTCGCTGAAGCCGTGTGCGAGCTGCCGGCGGATGAGCGCATGGTTCTCACGATCTTCGGAGATGATACTTGGCGCGACCGACTTGGTGCGGTAGAAGCCGCTGTACTTGGGGAGCTCCTCTGCTCCAAGGTTTCCGCCGACCTTGTGTCCGTAGATATCCTTCCATGCCTCGGGGTCCCCAAAGGCCAGCTCGTTCGGCGCGATGCGGACGATCGGACCGTACTTCTTGTGCATTCCTAGAACATCACGGGGTATAGTGCCGCGAAGGGTCTTGATCACGTATCCTAGATGGGATGCGCGATGCAGCAGTGGGCCTGGGTATTTGGCCAGGGGGTGGAAGTAGAGGTTGTAGATCACGCGGAGGACGAAGGCGAGCAGGGTCTGTCAAGACAGCGCATTTAGCTTGCAGATCGGCGAGTATTAATGGGTACTTAGGGATAGCATACTGTCCCAACGACAATCCCGGCGAGGACGCCATAGTGAAGGTGCGAAAGATTCGTCTTGAGCTCCATCTGTTAGAGTATGGGCCGAGAAGCAGGGGTTTGCCGTCGATGATATGCTCAAGAGGCTAATATGTAAAGCCTTGGAGCTAGGAACGATGGAGTTGGGTCACCCATTGTTGCCGCGGGCCTCTCGCCATATATAGGAAGCTGTCCATGATGGGAGGGCAAGCGGTCGCAATGAGCAAGCTTCTGCAAGGAATGTTCAGGAAATCGGCTTTTCGCGGCCCCGAGATTTGCCCATGGATGGCGTGCATAACTCGTGGCCAGAGTGTGATCGGCACTGAGACTTCCGGGTCGTTTTCATGACGCTTTGCGGTTAATTGCGTGAAGCTCGTGGAGCCGCATTGGCTGCAGGCTGCAGCGACCTAGAGCCCGTTAGAAAAGGCGGGAAGCCGGCAATGCAAGCGCGCCACTGGCCAGTAGCGTCGTGGAAACAAGGGTGGCCATTACTGCACTCGGCCGTTATGTGCGTAAGGACTACATCCGCGCCGACCGAGCTATTGCAGAAACTAAGATGGATTTTCGGAGGAATAAAACGAGTTGAACGAGGACAGGCGTCCCTGCGAGAATTTTGATGCAGACTGGGATTCTGGCATTTGGTCGAAGGGCAGAGGCACGCGAGCAGGGAAGGAGCGGCCAACCCGCAGGAGGCTAGCCACACGTCAGTGACGTTGCAACTTTCTTCGATCTAGGTATGTATCTGCGTGAATCAGTCTCTGTGTACGCTAGTTTACCGCTTGAAACAGAGTTTAAGCTTGTTCCATCGGTCTTTTTGCGTAATTATCCATTTGTAATTCCATGATGCCACATGTTTTTTTGACTCATGCGTCAAGGTCGAATTGTGCGATACACTGTCCCGGCAGTGTAACTGTGGATGGCCACCCGTAGGGCGGGATTCGGCCGACTCTTGGCATTTGCCGGCCGACGGGATGACCACGCGACCCTACCCGTTGACTCGTTAGCCTATTGCGGTAAACGAGCGACGAGATGCACGAAGCCGCAACTTTAACGAAGCAAACGAGATAAACGAGTTAACTGAGACAAAGGATTGTCAAGACATTCTTTCTCGAAGCCTTCCCACTCAGGCAGCTGCAGAACAAGTCAAGACGGCACGGCGCTAACGATGTTTTTTCTCTCATCCCCTCCACGAGTCAAAAATCTGCACTAATCCTAGCCCGCACGGCGGTCAGCGGACTTTGCGGGGAGTTGGCGACGATCGGCAGCCAGCCTGCAGATCCGGTTTACTCCCGCCTCTGGGTGACACCAGACAGAACTTTATGCACGGGGCATAACGTTGCCGACAGGAGAGCATCGTTTAGCTTCGTTTACACGTGTACCACAGCAGGCATCGATCGGGGTCGGCTTCGTATAAGGGCCGGGCTGTCACATTCCGCAAGACCCCCTCTGACACCCGAAACACACTACGCTGAGGCCCAAGTGGGGTTGGCGGAAAGACTCCGCAGATGTCATTCCCGTTCAAGGAATGTGGTGACATGTCAACTACAGCCGTGAATGTGGCAGACTTCAACCGGGCATTCACCATTGGTTGTCACGGGTGCGGCCGCTTCGGAAGCCCGATCTACTCGGGGTTCGCGTCGGGCCTCCACCGATCGAAGGTTCCCGCTCAAGTCCGCATAAGTCTCCGTACCGTCCTGACAATATCTACACTCACTACGGGGCGGCCGAATGATGAGGGCGAGGTAGGCGAGCGTGTACTTTATACACACTTCTGCCTGCCTACCTTCTGTGGCCACACCCAGAAGCGGGAAGACTTTGCATTCCTTTACGAGCCCGAACCCCCGCATGGACAAACGAGAGTACACCCTCCCTAAAGAAACCGTTGGTATCCCGGGCCTCCCTCATGGCACCCGATTCCCTCTGCCGCGTCGGTTCCGCTCCGGTCATACCAACAAAGTCCGAACCATACCCACCATCCCACTTGCCGTGTCGAGAACAGCCATGCCAGCCATGATAACCAGACTCATGATACCGAAGATGACGAACGGGACGACAGTGTACGTCACAAAAACTGCCGCCCATTAGCTGCCAGTCATCATAGTGAGTTTGTGGGGCACTTACACACAATCCCACCAGTCTGTTTAACAATCCCATACAACTCCCCTCTCATAATCTCCGCCGCTTGCTCCGGTGCAGCCCAGGGACCAACAAGCCGAAACTTGGTGTTAAAGTTGGGCCCCATGGCCCAGGTAAAGAATACCTTCCAGCCATGTTCCCTCAACACGTAGCTAGCCTTTGGTGCGGCGCCCATGTCAAGGGCAAGTTGGTAAGCAAAACTCTCATGGTCCACTCCATGCTTCTCTCGGAACAGGTTGCGACCCCCACGGCCATGTAGTGCGTAATCTAGGTGGTATGGTGGTATGGCATTTCTTTTGTCCCGCTCCTTTCTCTCTTGAGCATCAAGTGCTTGATGTACCCTCCCGTGGGGTGGATCCGATAGAGACATGTGATACTCAATATACCGAGACACGAAAAGCATAGCCTGTAACTCTGCCAACGGGGGTATGGCGCCTACATTGTCAGCACCGCCATCGAGCCAGAGGTTGTCGAGAGGGGGCTCACCAATAGCAGGTCGCACGAACCCAATATACGCAAACCCATCCTGCAGTCGCTCCCTGTACATCCCCCACGCACCAGTGCACTCCCTGCACTCCCTTAGTTCCGGATAACCCTCCCCTAGAAAGGTGAAGAACGATGTGAAACCGGTAGCGACAATCACAACGTCCGGTTTTACCGCCGGTTTTTTCTTCAACTCTTCACTCTCCAGGCTACCGTCGTTTTTGAACTCCATAACCGCCCCTCCACCACTAGCACCCTCCTCTCTTTTGACTTTGGTAGGCCACGGTGCCAACTCAATGACTTTATCTCCAGTGTCAGGGATGGGTATGTTGATAAGCCACCGTCGAACCTTTTCCCACCAAGCCAAATTTTTGTTGCGGAACGGTGCGCTGATGTACGGCATCGCTTTTTGCGACTTTACCAGAAAGACTACGTTCGTCAGAATCTTTCCTCTTGCCCCCAACGCGGAATACTAAACAATAAATTAGGGGATAAAGAAGGATAAAGGAGGCTTACCAGAGTCAGCATGTGCCCGATCCCCCTGGTACCCACCCGCCCATTGATCGATACCAGCAGAGGTACCAGAGATGAGGGTGAACATCCACTTGATCCACAAATCATACACCCCCCACAACAACCGGCTCCGCTGCAATATAGGCGGGACGTACGTGGTGTCGAACAAACTCGCCACTGTCGTGTCTAGCGGCTTATTTGTGAGTCTCCTGGGATGGTCCTTGTGATGAATCTGACAGACGACCGGGATGGGCACGATTTTGGGAGCTACCATAAACCCGTCGCGATGACACATCACTACCCTGGCGACCTTTGGGTGCTGGACGGCGAGAGCGGCTATGTCGTGAGCTGTTTCTCCGGCACCAAGGACGACTACGGTGGAGGGGCCGTCGTGGGTGGTGGGGAGGAACTCATTTTCAACACCATCTTTGTTCTTGAAGTCGTTGGAGAAGATGACTCGACACTGCACGTTTTTAGAACCTGTATTACAAGTAAAATGGGGGGATGGGAAGGGACAAACGTTGGATGAGGCAAGTTGGTTCTTGAGAACGGCTTCTCGATGGAAAGAGCTCTCGTTTAGACCTGCACAAACTACCACCACGTCACACTCTACCTCCGTTTCAGGGCCGTCCTGGGTTGAGGTGGTGACGACATGGCGGACATGACCGTCCGTCTCGTAGCGGCGGACATTGGTGACAGGGGTATTGCAGTGCATGTACTTGCGGAGGTTGAAGTGGGTGGCATAGTCGTTCAGGTACTGGACGTACTCTTCTGCAGACAAGAAGTCGGGAGAGGATGAAGGGAGGCGAAAGTCGGAGAAGGCGGTTAGGTATTTTGATGAGACCATCTGTCGTCGTCAGCAGTGGATAGGAGACGGAAGAAAGAAACTTACTTCAGCGCCCTTCCAAACACGATGCGCAAACACTCCACCAATACTATCTGCCTTCTCAAACAGCTGTGCATCAATCGGCTCCAGCCCGGGGTAAAACTTGTGCGCGGTGGCCAGATACTTCAGTGTTACCAGCCCGGCTGGGCCGCCGCCTATGACGACCGCTTTCATAGTTAACGTAGGGATGAGAAGCGGGAAGCGTATTATATCAATCTGACAACTTTAGTATATCTCAGGACGGAAACCTTCTATGTGTTGGAGCTTGATTGCGATGGGAGGATGTTGAAATTGAGTGATGAACGTTAACTTTGCCACTGCGAAAGGATTCAAGAGGAGAGTCCGATGTTCCTTCCTGATTGGTCGGGTTGGTGTAGTTTAGCGTGGCTGGGTCGTGCTTGCTTACGCCCCCAACTACTAGGTGAGGGAAGGTACGAGCAGAGCTAACGTCGCAATGTCGTAATGTAGGATTTATTGCTTACAGAAGCTGCGTATGTAGGGCGCAGGAGCGGAGTATCGGGCTGATCTTCCTGAAGACTTCAACAACATTTTTATATGAGTCTCCCTGTCGTTCAATTCAAACTCAATATCTGAAATTCATGCCTGATGATCAGATGATACATGCTGGCCTTTCATGGATTCTTGATCTCAGTAATAGACAGGAGCTTTCTCCAGTGTGGGCTTTCACAAATGCAGATGAAAGAGCCCAGGTGTTGCCATTCATCTCTTCATTGAAACAACGCGACAATAAATGCGCTTCCTATTTCCTGTGTGATGTGGTGAAATCTGGTATATATACCAGGTATACGCTTCGGCTGGTAACAGTCGGAGCCACAGTTTTTAACATGATGAATCACATGTCAGTGGAACCAGTATCGCAAGGATAGTCCATGAGATGAGGAGTAGGTTCTAAAGCGTCTTTCAGCTCTTTTTCGACGCGTGTCAGAAACAAAAGGAAACGTCGTTCATGTAGCCCTTTGATTTTGTATCTTCAGTTGAAGATGACGGGTCACGGTGGCCATCATATGACGGAAGACGTTACCGGTATTTGTTTGTCCTGCTTATATTCTTTCGGAGGGATAAACCTGGCAAAGTATATGAGCGAGACGCACAAGCTCGCTGACTCGTTGGCAAATATTAATGGTGATATGGGAGCTTATACGGTCGTTAAGAATGGCCCGCTCAGCTCCCAGGCAGTGTCTAGATGAAATTAGAGATACAGGTACTTATGTAGGAGGCTAGATTAGGAACTGTAAATAAGAATGCCAACGGGGAATATATTTGCAGACTAAATCTAAGAACGTTACCACTTCCCTAGGTACGTACCTTATGTACGTGACAACCGTAGTGACGGTCTCGACACGTGTATTGATTTTCAAGTTATACCTGAGAGAATCTAGCTTAAAGGTTAAATTGTTAATGGTGTATGTCTATGAGAGTGTAAGTCTATGAAAGATGACAACTTCTCAATGCGGAATCTCGACGAGAATACAGACTGGGATCGGTATAAGTCTATAAATAGCAACTGGGCACATGCAGCCCCTCTGACGTTGACAGTGGGTATGCAGCACTCTCCGTCGGCGTGCTCTATCAAGAACCCCCCATCGCCATGTCGTACGAGGGTTAGGGTACGATTGAAAGTCCTCAACTTTAGCTCCAGTGCCCGCAACTGGCATGCTCCAGATTCTGGAGGACATCTCACAGCCTCAAAACCCACCTTAGCTTCCTCGCTCACCTTAACAACCTTGTTTCATGTGCATCTAAAATCAGGGTCTCCCCGCCAGTTCCGTCCAGTTCGCAAGCCGGATGTACTCGGAAATGACGCTAGACCAAGGTTCTAGATCTCTGGATTTCTCGGGGTTGGCGGATCTGCTTTTTTGCCCAGATGTCGCCCAGCATCTTGGCGCCGTATAAAAACTCTGGGCATCGCCTAGGCGGTAACAGACGCGCATCATCTGAACTCCTCAGCGTCAACAAACATCTCTCTCCCCTCTTAAGCAACGACAGATACTGAGGCTTTTGATGGCTTGAAGCTGTCGCATGATATAGCTCAATTGATGTTATCCTTCGTCCGTTCAGGTGCCAAGGTGTCAATACCACTCCCCGTGTTTGAGGGCCATCTCGGCACTCTTCTGCCAATGTTTTGCCCAGATGTCTCCAGACCCAACCGCTGTGGAGGCGCTGAGCAACACCCGAAAACAGAGGGGCTGCCGAGATTTGGATGCCACTGAAGGGCTTCCACTGAGCGAATAAAACCACTGAAATTGGCGGCCCTTTGTCGCTGCTGCACAGCCTACAAATGCCCAGAAGGCCAAGACGTCTTACCAAGACAACCTAACAAAATACCAAGAACACTCATCGCGTCATCTTGCACCGGAACTCCTGAACCATGGAATCCCATTTGGAAGATGGACTGGATTTCTTACCTCTTTCTTTTATTTTCGCTTTTCGTAACAATAATTGCTCGTGACGCAAGTGCTGGCTTTCTCTCGTTTTACGTTAGCTTCTCATACACCTTCGATCGCTGATAATATCATAGTGTCTTTGTTATCGCCATCTGATAAGATTCCCGACGGAATTTGGATCGATTGATCGGGGATTGAGTTTGGACGGAAATGGCGATCGCGTGGTCGTTGCGACGATGCGTCGCGTCGCTGTTGGCGATGGGCACTGTATTACCGTCTGCGCAGGCAGTGTATTACAAGATCTCAACACCGGGTATGCCCCTCCCTGCTACATCCCTTTGGTGGTCCCCCCTCTCTCAACCACCGCCGCTGACATGATGGCCCCCAACAGACGAAATCCGCGAATCGGCACGGACATTAGCCTACGACATGATGCTCTTCTACCAAGGCAACAAAACCGGCGAGATCCCTGGCATTCTCCCCGGCCCTCCCACAGAACACAAGGGGGATTACTACTGGTGGGAAGGCGGCGCCATGATG
The DNA here is from genome assembly GCA_033297225.1 of Diplogelasinospora grovesii. Taxonomy (NCBI): domain Eukaryota; kingdom Fungi; phylum Ascomycota; class Sordariomycetes; order Sordariales; family Diplogelasinosporaceae; genus Diplogelasinospora; species Diplogelasinospora grovesii. The sequence goes on along the minus strand of MU853997.1, from coordinate 28,995 downwards.
GGGACGTACATCGACTACTGGTACCTGACCGGCGACCCATCATACAACCACGTCATTACGGAGGGCCTGCTGCACCAGACCGGACCTAATGAGGATTACATGCCCCCCAACCACACCGCATCTCTAGGGAACGACGACCAGGGGTTCTGGGGCATGAGTGCCATGTTGGCCGCCGAGAACAAATTCCCCAACCCTCCAGAGGACAAACCCCAGTGGTTAGCTTTGGCACAAGCAGTGTTCAACACGCAGGCACATCCCGACAGACACGACGAGACCTGCGGCGGCGGCCTGCGCTGGCAGGTACCCCCGATGAACATGGGCTACAACTACAAGAATACCATCGCCAACGGGTGCTTCTTCAACCTCGGGGCCCGGTTGGCACGGTACACGCAGAACGAGACATATGCAAAGCATGCTGCCAAAACGTTTGAGTGGCTCTGGAACGTCAACTACATCGACCATGAATCCTGGAGCGTGTACGACGGCGGGCACGTGGAGCACAACTGCACGGACGTCAACAAGGCCCAGTTCTCATACAACGTCGCCCTCTTACTTCAGGGGTCTGCGTTTATGTACAACTACACCAACGGGTCCGATTTGTGGAGAGGGCGGGTGGAAAACCTGCTGAACAGCACCCTCCGAGACTTCTTCCCCGAAGGGATAGCCTTTGAAGTCCCCTGCGAGGGTAGACAAGGCGCCTGCACGGCAGATATGTTGAGCTTCAAGGGGTATGTGCATCGGTGGTTGGCGGCCACGACCAAGATTGCGCCGTTCACGAGGGAAAAGATCCTGCCCGTGCTGCGGACATCGGCCCAGGCGGCGGTCAACCAGTGCACTGGAGGGGCCACGGGCCGGAGGTGTGGGTTCTACTGGAGCGGTGGGGTGTTCGTGGACCCAGCGGTCGACAAAACGAGCGGTGCGGGAGAGGCCATGAGCGCGCTGGCGGCCGTCAGCAGCCTGCTGATTGACGAGGTGGCTCCACCTGCCACAAACACCACCGGAGGCATAAGTAAAGGAGACCCCGACGCGGGATCGAGGAGTAAGGATACTTTCGAGGTACTGGCCCCTGTCACGACGGGAGACCGGGCCGGAGCGGCTATCCTTATGATACTCATGCTCGGGGGCGCGATTGGGGCGTGGGGCTGGATGAGTTTGGGGGATTGATGTTTTTTTTTTTTTTTCAAGTTTCATGACAGTTACATGCAGGGTAGTTTTGATTTCTTGGTTGAAGGGCTTAGGTTTCTTTGTATCACCATCACTGGGCGGCGGCGTTTTTCGCGTGGGTTTTGCTTTGTCTTTGTACTTTGTATATATATATATATATATATATACCTCGACTTTGTTCATTTCTGTTGTTAGCTACGTGCTAGATGTGGTATGTGCAGGTAGATATTGGAAGAGTCAGCGACTCATAACTACAGGTGCTCGTACTTTACACCCCTTATCTGTGCCTAGTCGCCTTGAAGTAGATACAGGGCGCCCCTCGTTCAATGGCCAATGTTCGTTGAGGCATGAGGCTGAGAAGGAGACTCGCGCGGAGGGATAAGATACTGTCTTCAAGATACATCAAAAGGAGGCACTCAACTGGAGCTTGTTCAAATCTGCATGACTTTACGCAGAGTCTTCTTTCGACTACATTGTCTAACTGTGATTCACCAAATGCCCCATCGTCTTCACATGGGCATCAATTAGTGTTCTAACAGCCCTGGTTCTCGACCAGAAATATGTGGCCTGGCGTCTGGAGACTCCATGGCCCCTGAGTTAAATTCCTTTTCACGATGCCGTTAGACGGTACAAGTGATTATTGGATTTGGGACAACCTTGCTCGTGGTATGCGAATGTGGCAGGTGGGAAAGAAGACACTGAGTAAAAGTCGCGTTCTTGGGGCCTGATTAAGACGGAAAAGATCTCGATTGGCTGTCTGAGATTCCGCACTGCGTTGTGATGCGCTTCGTTACTAAGCGATTTATGATGGGCTTAGTCTAATACCATTGACGTAGGATCCACTTGTTTGCGTCTACCTCCTGGCCTCTCGTGCCTGTAACCGATAGAGCTGCCTGTGAATTATTGACTTACCCAGGCGACATTCACGTGACAAGTGGTAGAATGATATATGTTGTGCCGAGAATGTAACAGGGAAGGAACGACAGACTAGGTATGTGGGCAAGGATAAAATGGAAATTTTTGTGCAATGTGGGATACTAGATATCTGAGCTGCACCAGTTGAAGGCGGTCACAGCACGCGCAACTGGATTGAAGCTTGGATCCAGGTGTTGTAAGTTATTGTTATATAGCAGCTAAGAATTGACATCATGGCCAGTAGCATACGAGCAGGTAGGTAAGAACTAGGATAGAACACCATCACATCCAAAGCGCCATCGTGGGTTCATCTGTTGTTACCTTTTCAAATCAACCATGCAAGTACCCGCTGATGATCAGCATGGCCGAAATTCGGACGAATCGATCTAGCGGCCAAGGGCGGGGTTTCATGTATGATGCAAGGCAGCAGCGCGGTATGCCTAGGTAGGCTTCGAGGTACCGGACGATTCGGGTTGGGTATCAACAAGACTTGACCTGGTCGCATCGGACCAAAATTTTATCTAAAAGATCCATGGTTGAAAGCGCAAACGTCTTGTAAAGTCGCCGCAAATCTTCGCACAAACTGTATCTACGTCATGGCTTCGTCGTCCGTTTCGGTTTCCTCGGTCGCGCCTGCCCTTGCTGGAGACGAGCCGACCGGGAATCAGCCCATCTACAGACCACTGGATAGCTCCATCCAAGAGATCCGCCTGTTGTCCTTCGAGTCATCTGGACAATATGCCCCTGCCTCCTCTCAAATCAAAACATCTTGCCGACTGCATCACGCCTCTTTACATCAATGCCCGCCCTTCGCCGCGCTATCTTATGTCTGGGGCGATCCGAACGACACCGCAAGCGTCATGTTGGACGGTCGCTTGGTCTCGGTGGGAGCTAACCTGACGGATGCGCTCGCTTATGTAAAGCTGCACTGGCGCCGAGCCTTCCCGTATAGGGAGGCGAACAGCTTTCGACTGTGGGTTGACGCGCTGTGCATCAACCAGGACGACCCGGCGGAGCGATCTCAACAAGTGCAGTTTATGACCGACATTTACTTGGAGGCCGAGCTGGTGATTGCCTGGTTGGGCTGCAAGAACGCTCAGATACCACCCCTCTGGCTGGGTGTCATTTTATCAACCTCCAATGATGACACCCTGCGGTGCGCGCTCGATTCTCTTCAATTGATTGCTGGCAGGATCCTAGATGCCAAGGCGGAGCCAATATTTTCACCGTCACCCAGACTTCCCATAGAAGATAGGATAGGTTGGTTGCGTGACTATGACACCCTGATCAAAGGAGACCTTGGAGGCCCGGATGCTGAATCCTGGGACAACAGTCGATGGATAGCCATCGATGAACTCTTCCGCCTGCCGTAATACTGGCGCCGGGTTTGGGTCGTACAAGAGATGGCCCTTGCTCGTCGGCTATTGTTCGCTGGCGCAGACAAGTCCGCGACGTGGGATCAGCTACAAGGCGTGGTCACATGGATGTGTAAACTCGGGATCGACGTCGGATCTTCCGGCTTCAAGAGGCCTGAATGGATCATCCCTCGCGTGTGGAAGGCCATCACCACAAGAGGTATTAGCTTTTCGGCTGCTATTAACGCACCCCAGTACGTCAGAAACCCCGGGGCAAGCTTACTGAGAAGCCGCGTCCTCATCAGGTGGCAACTCTCCTCATATTCCGAGATGCTACTCGCAACTGATCCTCGGGACTATGTGTACGGTCTCTTGGCACTCACGCATATTCCTGGTCTCAGGCCTGATTACTCGCCTGAAAATACGCCTGGAAAGGTTTTCAGCGAGTTCGTGGTAGCTTGGCTGAACGACCCAGAGCGGCGCAACCCTTCACCCAGAGTCGCTTTAGAATTTAGTGTGTTTCTCGGAGGCGAGCTCTGGCCATTGGGATATTCAGGGACGGGCATCTCCGATCCTGACGTTGCGTCTTTTCCTGATCTCCCTTCGTGGGCTCCGAACTTCGCACGGGAAATACTAGCTGGTGGTTCTCTCTTCGCGCGTCTTATAGGGACAGCCGCAGACAAAAATGTCTTTTCCACAGTCTCAGCCTCGGCGTCAGTCAATGGCAAGAGTCTTTTCGCAAGTGGAGTCATACTGGACAGCATAGCCCAGGTTGACAGCGGCGACTACGTACGGGAACCACAGCTCCTCAACTACGTGCATAACTTCATCCGCAAGCACCCCACTTACCCGAGTGGATTACCTCCCCTACGGGCGATATTCGAGTGTTTATTCCGAGAGACACTTTACGTGTACCGTAAAAAATCTACTAGGAGGGCAGGTGAATGGATCGGGGATTACGATATGAATGACCGAGTTGTTCTGCAGCACGGCATCTGCTTCATTCGCAGGCTAGTCTTCGGAGGCCTAAAGCACGCAAGAGAGCACCGAGAAAGGCCCGCCGAAGAATTTCCCGAGGCACTTGCCAAGGTCGGGATAAGCACGACTAGCATCGACGCTTTTATAGAGTCGCTTCGCAACGCCATGTGTCCCGAGCTGGACGTCTCTGAGCACGGCGCTCGGCTTGCTCAATGGCTTGATATGCTTCTTTGGCCTTGGAATGACGGTCCCTGGAAAGAGACGTCGGCGGCTGCTTGTATCGACGACGTTTACCGGTACGTAAGGGTGAGCTGCTGGCATTTCCGCAGTCTAGCCCATACGTCTCTAGGCTATCTCGCACTCGTGCCGCCGCGAACTGCTGTCGGGGACAAGGTCTGTGTCTTAAAGGGGGGCCAGCTGCCTTCAGTACTGAGGTTACGCGACGGTTACTACGAGCACGTTGGGACTTGCTATTGCGTTGGACTATCACAGGGAGAAGCGGCTGAATTCATTCGCGACGGCAAAGCTCAAGTTGAGGTCTTGGAGCTTCGCTAGATCATGTCTGTTAAATCAACGAATGACCAAGGTAGTTTAGAATGCAAGACTTCATGCATGACAAGAAAGTGCAGTCTTCTGCGTGCAACACGACAATGCTACCATGAGTCGACCGACACAATGAGGATGCCGAGGGTTGGGATGGCGCTTACGAATGGAGGAGCACATAGAGTGCAGGGAAAGAAGCTAAACCTGACGTCAGATGTTCGTCGGCGGCGTAGTAGCCCTGCGATTCGTTGATCCAGGAACCTGGAGGCAGGGGTGTTGAAGAGCATCAGTCCGAGCGTCAAAAAAGTGGAAGCCGAATCCGAATACAGAACTCGTTATCTACGGCACATAGCCGCAAAACAGGGTAGGGCACCCCACCTACATTAGCGCAATGTCCATTTGTCGGACCTCTTTCAATCGGCCCGACATAGCCCAATCAATACCAACTGTGCTTGGTGAACTCGGAGACTCGGCAACCCGGCCATATCTCTTGGCGAAAGCTTGATTCAACGGATGGAATGAATGAATTGAAGGGAATACTAGTACCGCGACGCTTCTGTGTGAGGGTAACCATTTTTCGGGTGGTCTCCCGTCATACAAAAAGGAAAAAGAAGGGCCCAACGAGAGCACAAAGGGTTAGGTTCCTGAACCGGTGAATTCACTGTATACATCCAGAGCACAGATCGATGGCTGGCGGGGTGAATGTGAAGAACGAGGTTTTTGGCGATTCGATATCGAGCATGTCGGTTGTGAATGCGCCCGCCGTTTGGTGAATTGGCGCAATCTCCCACGTTAGTCGAGTGACTAGCTGCCTCTTTGGATAAAGTCCATGTCACACAAGAGGGACCTGAGTCCGGGGGGTGGGGGGGGCCAGACAAAAGCCTCCACTCGCCCAAACCCAACACAGCAATCACCATCACGCTATTAATGAGATAGCTTCTCCCTTTTGTCCTTCCTCATTCATATACGCGCGTTTCACTTAGGTCCCATGAGTTCAAACACCCGACTTTGTTAAAAACCTTCTTGATTAGGTGAAGGGGGGGCACAGTGCAAGTACGTGCTCGCTAGTGACCTGTGGAGTGTACAGTTGGGAAACGCGTCCGTTCAATATTCCCGAAACTCATTTATCATTGCCACCCTAGACTTCCAAACCCCGCATGTTTGCTGGCTAAGAGCAGGAGCGACCGAGTTCAAGGGCCAATCAATGTCGGTCGGACAGTGCGCAGATTGGGAAGGTGTGGTGTGTACTCTATTACAATGTAGATGCTTGCTGATAACGGCACAGCTGCTATCCATACAGCAGGAGATGGCGATTCCTGAAGAGGAGTGTACTCTGGGTTGTTTGGTTGAAAAGACGAGGACCCCGCCAAGGGCAATTTAAATACATTCAGGTAGCCCTTCCCAGATTTCAACGCCCGAATCGTGATCAATTGGGCCCTATATAGATATCGCCTTATCGGAAAAGAAGAACCAACAACGTAGGGACGGGAAGGAGCATGTGTGAATGGAAGCCAAAAATTGGCCGAGGCGACCTCGGGGCTCAGCGCTTGTAGACAGTCGCACCTTCCTAGGTTGGATAGACGACCGCAAGGGGGACGGGAGGTGGAGCAAGAGATATCAGTAGCGCTCTTTCTGCAGTTGGTAGTGAAGATGCGGCAGATCAAGTCAGCCAAAGCTGTGTTTGGATACAATTATTGTCTTCCCCCAACTACAGATATCTCCCATCGCTTTCGGATCAGATCAACGTTCACCGTTACCTCTCACGCGTCTCACATCCAAGTCACTGCAGTGCGACACGGAGCTCGCTACGAAGTTTCGCGTCTCCTCCCGCGCTTGCCAGCCCTTGATTCCTTTTTCGCGTCTTTCTCGATCTTTTGCTCCTTGGCACTCATTCTTGGCAATTAATACATTTCCCTCTTTGCAACCCCACTCAACGACAATTCATGAAGCAGTGAACAGCGGGCTTATATAATGGCAGGAGACGAGAATACTGCCTCCGTCCCGGACCCTGACGGCCATCCGCAGACCGGAATCACAAGCGGTTTTGAGCCTCAGATCACCAAGCAAGTCTCCGACATCAAGCAAGGCCCCAAGATCAGGGATGAAGAGCACGCCTTGGATCACGAGAAGGGAGCAGATGGGATCACTAGGGCCGGCTCCGAGTCCGACTCGTCTTATGATGTCCGCAAAGAGGACCGCTTCGGCGAAGCGGACGTCGTGACCGACGCTAGGGATATTGTCACGCATGTTCTGCACGTCGATGACGACCCGTCGCTGAGCCCATGGACGTTCCGGTCCTTGTTCTTAGGTAAGTAGATCCGAGGCCGGCGTTCGCGTCACAGTCCCGCATCTGACCCAATGATCTCGTCGTAGGAGCTGGATTGGCCATCTTCTCGGCCGTCTTGCAGACCATTTACTACTTCAAACCCCAGGCCATCTACGTCTCAATTGTCTTCTTGACCGTCATCGCGTACGTGCTGGGCGAGGCGCTCGCGCTCATCCCGCGGATTGGCCCGGTCGGTCGCTTCCTGAACCCGTTTCCTTTCAACTCGAAGGAGCATGTCTTCATCGTGGTCATGGCCTCGGCGGGTGCCACGTCGACGGTGGCCATCGAGATTCTCGCAGCGCAGCGCATGTACTATGGCATGACTCCCAGTCCAGGAGCCGCAGTGTTTATGGTCATCGCCTCGCAGCTGCTAGGCTACGGTATTGCTGGCTTGCTGCGAGGTATTCTGGTCCAGCCGTCCAAGATGTTGTGGCCCATCAATATCCCTGTCAATTCTCTCATGGAGACGCTCCACCGCGACAAAAAGGAAACGTCGCAGCGGATCAAGGTGTTTCTGATCGTATTCGCTGCCATGTTCTTCTACGAAATTATACCGGTGAGATTTAAAACCATAGCCCTCAAATTGACACAAGCTAACGACGTACAATAGGAATGGATCTTCCCCCTTCTTCAGGGTCTTTCAATCTTCTGCCTGGCCAACCAAAACTCGTTGGTGTTTACTAACCTGTTTGGGGGCTCTTCGGGAAACGAGGGTCTTGGTTTTCTCTCAATCTGTTTCGACTGGCAGTACATCGCCTCGCTGGGCTCACCTCTCTGGATGCCGCTGTATACTCTGACCAACTCGCTGATCGGCTATCTCCTCTGCATCGTCCTCTTTATGGGCCTCTACTATGGAAACATCTGGGAAAGCCAGAACTTCCCCTTCCTCAGTCAGCTGCTCTTCGACCAGACCTCCAACTCCACGAACTGGGTCGAGTACAACTTGACAGCCATCTTAACGCCTGAAAACGAGATCAACTCGACGGCAGTCGCCGAAGCCGGTGTCCCGTATCTGACTGGCACCTATATCGCGTACCTCATCACGACAAATATGGGCATCACCGCTGCGATAGTTCACATGCTGCTTTGGAACTACGATGATGTCAAGGAGGGGTGGTCCTTCCTCACGCCGCGCAATCTCAAGAAAGTCTTCACTCCAAGTTTCTGGCTTTTCTGGAGGAACAGTGAGGACCCAGAAGTTCACAAGCAAAGGGTTCTTGCCGACAAAGGCATGGACCCCCACTACAAGTAAGTCGTCGCGCTTTCAGGGCTGCGGCGTGTCGTTCTTTAGCTCATACGTTCCTTCTAGGTTGATGATGCAAAATGGTTACAAGGAAGTACCTCAATGGTGGTACTCAATCGTCCTCTTGGCGTCGTTTGTAATCGGACTCGGAACTCTTTACGGGATCCAGAGCACTCTTCCGTGGTGGGGTTACATCATATCCAACATATTTGCTGCCATATTCATCCTGTTCTTTGGGGCTCAGATGGGCATCACGGGATTCCAGTTCAATCAGCAGCCCATATTGCAGATGCTGGCGGGGTACATGCATCCCGGTAAACCTTTGGGTACGTTTTCCCCTTTCATCCAGTTTCTTTGCCCGTGACGCTAACTCCCGGGCAGCGAACATGTACTTCACCGTCTTCGGGTTCAATGGCGTTCAGCAAGGCCAATGGCTTCTCCGCGACCTGAAGCTGGCCCAGCTCGCTCATCTGTCCCCACGCTCGACCTTTACGGCTCAAATGTTGGGTACAATCATTGGCGCCATCTTCGACTACGTCATGATGGAAACCATTGTGCAGAACCAGTTGGATATTTTGCTCTCGGTCAACGGCTCCAATATCTGGTCTGGCCAGAACGTGCAGCAGTACAACACCCTTGCCGTTGCTTGGTCCATGGCGAAAGACATGTTCTCAGTCGGCGCGCGGTATGAGTGGGTCACCATTTCTTACCTGATAGGCTTTGTGGTCCCGCTGCCATTCTGGTTGATTTACCGTTACACCAAGATTCGCTTCTTTGAGTATATCAACCTCAGCATCATTCTCTGGTACATGGGTTGGCTATTCGTCGGCATCAACGCGTCAATCATGACGTACTTTGCTTTTGGCTTCTTTGCCCAGCTGTACCTTCGCCGCTACCACCCCGCGTGGTTTGTCAAATGGAACTATCTCGTCTCGGCGGCTCTGGACGGCGGTACGCAGGTGATTGTGTTCATTCTGTCGTTCGCTGTGTTTGGTGGCAGTGGAGCGGCAAATGATTTCCCTATTTGGGCAGGAAACAATGGCGGGGTGCCTAACAATCGGTACACGGATTACTGTATGTTTAACCCTGCTGCTGCTTCCTAAGACGATGATCTTGTCTGAGAAGTCTGGGATTGGTCAGGGTAAGCGAAGAGGGACGTTTTGGACTTTGGTGATATGTACCGTATCTGGTTGACGATTGGTGGTAATAAAGAGGTCAAGTAGCGTGTATAGCTGGGGTTAATTCATGGTATGATGGATAGATGCTAGCCAACTCGCTAACCTAGGTATCTTTGACTTTTGTCTAAAACTGCTTCTCCTGGATGTTTAATCTAGCTCTGATGGTAGACGTCGTTTCTATCCGGGTTGACTTTTATGTGTGACTTGGGAGTTCCTAGTACGGGCGAGTCATGGCCGGTGAAGAAACGAAACGAAACTGCACCAAAGAGGTGAGAGCTTTGAGATGCTACATGAAAATATGGCTACAAGGGCTTGCTCAATTCCGGTTACCTGGGTTAACCGGTACACGGAAGTTCAGCTTAGCTTTAACCTCAGCTCGTTGTCATCGCGTAGTACTAAAGTAATTATGGGGAAGAGAATGGAGAATGGAGAAGGGATCCCGAACGTCCCCCACTCGGCAATAAGTGCAATGCCAAGAATTACCCCAACCCACCGGATACTGAATACCGAAAGCGAAACGCTACACTACGCTCAAGGGCTGGTCTCCTCTACATGACTCTCTTCTTCGACCTGTTGCTCTTTTCTTTCTGTCATGCGTTGTGGAGCACCGTCTGTAAAGTAAATGTCCAATGCCGACATACCGGCCCACTCGACTCATTGACAGCATATGCATATAGACCAGATTTTACCAATACGTCATAGAGAGATTCTTTTCTGTCTGGCTGTAATGCAAAGGCATCCCGCTCAGTTAAGGGTGCACTGTCCCTGCATGCAGATCTGTGCATGACCGACTGTTGCATGTGTCTGTCTGTAGTGTTAATCCGGAAAACAGTTTCCTCGGTCTTGCAACCTCAGGACACACGGTATGTGCCAAAGGGAGCTAAAACACCACGATCCATGGATCAGTGTCGTGTGAAACAAATGGTTGCGGCGCGGCGTAGCAATATGCGGGGAGAGGCTAGCTAACTTTGCCTGCCGCGCAACCCATGCCCTGGGCAGTTGCCGACCCCAACTGAGAGTCTGAGTCCCATGCGCTACCCCATGATACTACTAACAAGGTCCGTAAGCGATGACAGGTAAGGAGGGTGGATTGGCGTTACGGTAGGATAACGGCTCTCGGTTCGACAGCCATCGGACGTGACCCGGCTGTGCTGCCAATTGGTCGTTGAAACTACCGGCAGATGTACTACCTTGAGGGTGTCAGGCTCGGGCACTTTTACCCCGCAAATGAATAAGAGGGCCAATTTTTAGACGGGCGAAATTATCCTTGCGAGAAAATGATGAGTTCTACTGGTAACCCAGCCAGCAGGAACCAATCTCCAACCTCCAACCTGCGAACCAAACCGTGCGAGCCAAACCAAAACCAACCCGAATGTAGAATGGCCGCGGCGAACGGACGTTGCATGCAAAGGGCGTGCGTGTGCGATGGGATGCGGGCGGGCACACGGTAGGCGCGTGGCAGCCATTTTCCGCACCTCCACCACATACCATAGCAGTAATACCACACGAACATACCCATGATAACCGACCAGCCCGGCACACGGGTGGCAGATGTCTTGGAAGTGATATCTCGAGTGCCGCGTTACACCGCATCTTAACCCAGAACCTCTGCAGACTGCAATTGAATGAGTTGCAGGGGAGGGAGCTCAGACTTGAGCCTGATCATCTGTGCATTTGTTCGAGTCGGGGCCCCCTGCTCAAAGCTCTCAGCCCGGTGCCAAAAAACTTTCAAATATTGGACAGCGGTCTGATAGCTACATGTACATACCTGTATCTTACGTATCTCTGGGTCTGACGTGACCCATTTAAACCCTTGGCCCCGCCCACTCCAAAACCCATTCACACTTTCAACCACATCATTGATGCCACTTCTTCTGTCCCGTTGCGTGCTATTTCAAGCTCTGTAAGGTGCAGGAAGGTGACTGGGTCACCAACACCGCCGTCATCATGCCATTCGGTATACGGGACTGCAAAATGATGGAGGTCGTGCCTGGCACGGGTAAGCCCCCCCCCCCTTTTTTCAACCTCACCTCACCTCACCTCACCTCCCACGCGTCATGCACGTCACGCGTTGCTTGCTCTACATTTTCGCGCAGCTAACGAGTGTCTGTCAGCTTTCATGAGCGATCGAGACGCGGATGAGTTGCCGCCTGAATTCTCGTCCATCCCACGGGAGCTCCTCAAGCACGGCAAGGGTCGCTACAAGAACATCATCCTCGTCCCGCAGCCGTCAGATAGCCCTAATGACCCTTTGAACGTACGCCGCCTCGCCTCGCCCCCAACCGTTTTCACCCGTTACTGACAATGATATCTGTGTGTTGCAGTGGCCGCAATGGAAGAAGGAACTCGTCCTCTTCATCGTGGGCCTCAGCGCCGCGGTGGTCGGTGCTTACGGCCCCATGTTGTCTCCGGGTTTCGTCGAGATCGCGGCGAACCTCGACATCACCGTGGAAGTCCTCGCGCAGTCCACCGCCTGGCTGATCCTCATGATCGGCCTCGGCCTGTTCCTCACCAACCCCTTGGCCAAGATCATTGGCCGCCGACCGGTCTACATCCTAGCGATTGTCATCATGTTCGCGACCAGCATCTGGGGCGCCGCGGTCAAGGAATACAACTCCTTCCTGGGATCTCGTATCGTCGCGGGCGTGGGCATGGCTCCGTACGAGGTGCTCGTGCAGTGCACGATCGGCGACCTCTACTTCGTGCACGAGCGCGCGACGCGCATTGCCGTTTGGAACCTCTTCCTGCTCACCGGTATCAGCGGGGGCGCGCTGATCGCGGGCTACATCATCGAGTACGACGGCTACCAGTGGACGTTTGGCGTCTGCGCCATACTCTTTGGCATTCTCATGCTGGCGGTCATCTTTCTCGTGCCTGAGACGGCGTACCGCAGGCCCCCGGTTGGACCGATGCCGGAGACTATACAGACGAAGGCCATCGATACGGACGAGGAGAAAGCTACGAGCAACGAGAAGGAACAGGCAACGGTTATTACCACACAGGGAGGCGGAGAGGTGGAGAAGAAGATGACATGCTGGCAGTCCTTGAGAATCTTTTCGGGGCGGTACACCTACGCTCCGATCTGGAAGATCTTCCTCCGGCCGGTGGTGCTGCTGTTTTACCCGGCCGTCTTCTGGGCTTTTCTCATCTACGGGACGACGCTCACCTGGATCGTCGTCTTCTCGGTGGTGAACGGCGTCATCTTTGTCCAGCCGCCCTACAACTTCTCCATCAGCCAGACCGGGCTGATCAGCCTGAGCCCCTTCGTCATGACGGCGATAGGAGAGATGATTTCAGGTCCGCTTAACGATTGGATCTGCCTCTACCTCGCGCGCAAGAATCGGGGCATCTACGAGCCTGAGTTCAGACTGCCACTGATCGTCGTTGCGGTCATCTTTGGCACGGTGGGATTCTTTGGTTTCGGAGCGACGGTGCAGTACCAGACGCACTGGGCGGGGCCGGTGCTGTGCTTTGGCTTTGCCAACATCTCGCTGGTCTTCGCGTCCACGTGCGTCTTCGGATATGTGGTGGACAGCTACCGGGCGCTGAACGAAGAGGCGTTTGTGGCGATCAACGCTAGGAACTTGTTGACGTTTGGACTGACGTACTTTGTCAATGACTGGTTGAGCGAGCAGGGGCCGCTCATTGTGTTCAGCATCCTTGGAGCACTGTTCCTGGCCGTTTGTGCGCTGACCATTCCCCTTTGGTAAGCCCCCTTGACAATTGACAAAAGAACAAGAAAACTGGAGAGGAAAAGAGGCGCTAACAATGACACAGGATCTGGGGAAAGAAGTTCAGAAGCTTCACGGCACGGAATGAGTGGCTGCAGAGATTCATGGACGATGACTCTTGAGCAGGCTGTGCAGAGATAATGGGAAATGGCTGGCAGGTTGGCTGAAATGATACCATGAGAGATGATGGATGATGATGTGAGCGGGGCTCAGCTTGGGAGTGACGATAGGAAATAATAATGATGGTGTGATATAACCCCAATGCGGTCACCTGCTACCCATTCGGTTAGCCCACAAGGAATCGAAAGGGCCTCGAGGAGATGATACTAGAGTGCATTTAGTATGCTATCAACTAATATGGCCCCCAACGAGGAAGTACGGCACCCTTCGAAACTAGTCGTCATGACGCGATTCGAGTGAAACAGCCGCGAGACTGATGCCGTGTTTGCAGTGTTGACTAAGACGAATTGTAAGCTAAGTTTACAACCCCGTAGTGTTATGCAGCTGAGCAGAGTAGACGAGTAGTAGTTAGCGGCCGGAAAGAGCGGAGAGGGTGCGGGAAAGTCGTCGACTCTCTTGGCTCGAGTTACAGCATGGCGCCCTCAACCGGCATTCAAACCGACCTGCTTACGTAGGTAATTTGCTGATCGATTCCGAGATCAAGACACACCTGCAACGAAATGACCTTAGCGGGGCCTTTAGATAGGTAGTTGTTGGATGAACCGGAGGAAGCACTTAGGCGCCTAGGAAAGGGAGACTAAGTGACTGCGTGGAAGTAATGGTAAGTGCGGTGGGTAAAGTGCCTCCTTTTAACCGCTTTTTCTCACCCACTATACTACCTACCTATGTACTAAATTGGGGGAGTGCAATAACCCTAAGTATATGACTGAGCGCAGGCCGTATGCCCAGTCTGTCGATGTGTTTACAGGTCACTTAAAAGGCCTCCTGCAGCATGATGGCGCTTTACACGAGAACGTAAGTTCTGGTCTAAACGCAATCAGAGTGTGTGAATAAAGGTACTCGTTGTCTAATCAAACGGCGAGTAGTAGAGGTAGATAAAACAAGTCGTAAGGTCATAAATGCCATTCTTCACCAAGACTCCATCATATCCTTACCATTGGCCCGATTTTATGCGAGCAACAGCCTCGTCCCAGTTGGTATCATCCTCGGACTCTTCCGATTCATATTCCCATTCCTCCAAACAATCCTCGTCACAAAACCAGAATTTTAGGTTAATGTCGCTGACCTGACACCAAACCGTAGGTTTATTCCTCAAAAGTCTCTCGCAGTTGCAACAAGTAATCCGTTTGTGCACCCGCCGTACCGATCCCGTGTTCGTGATAGCCCCTGCCATCTTTCCAAGTCATAAAACCTAGTTACATAAAGGTAAGCACAGGAGGGTTCCCGTATACGTCAAGGGTAAACTGAGTATTTGCTCACCTTTTCTGACTTGATTCAAAACTTCACAATGCTGGAATCAACCCTTAGTGACCCTGCTTCTTTCCTTCGTTCTTCTTCGGCTACGTTAGTAGTGTTCTGTCTTGCTTGCCGGAGGCACCTCGCTTACCAAGTAGGGAATTCCTGACAACGGCCCAGACTGTGAGGCAATGGAGGGGGGGAAACAGGAGAAGGGACAGTTTGTGTACATGTATGTGTATTTAAGGGCTGGAGCCTTCCATGTCTAGGTAATCAGTCACGGCACAACTGGTACTTCATCTTAAAGTCTCCTCAATAGCTGGGGTTATGATTGGCTCCAGTCATGGAACGGACCACTCTTTTCAAAAGCGGGGCTTGCAGTGGTGACTCCTTTTGGTCTGTGTCTCAGCCACTCCAACTGGGTTTCTCCACCCGACATTCTGACAGGTTGGTCTGGGGGGGATTTCCCTTCCACGATACAACACGCGATTGTAACACAATATCCGGTGCACCGCTTCCAATAGGATTCTACATGTATGCACCATGCATCTATCCGCACTGCTTAGAAAAGGCAGTGCGGGTTAAGCAGCCCAGTAACAACTGCATACGGAGCCACATGTACCTCGAGATAATACGTGAAGACGCTGCTCTCAGGTAATTAGCAGCAGCTGGGGGCCATTGCCGGGGTGACCAAGGAGCTGCAGTCGTTCTTCGACAGGCTTACGACCGAACGACGGGAAAGGCGTTCCGTGCAGTTTGTGCATGCGCTGAAGTCGGGCGACAAGGACGACAAAGAACTGCAGGGGATCCTCGACCGGCTCGACAGGGCGCGGAACGAGCTCGTCCTGCGGATCTCCGTGGCCCAGGTCGGTCTGGTGGGGGATCTCCAGGGCGGGTTCCGCGTCGCGTTCGGCGTCCTCGCCAAGACGAACGAGAAGGTGAAGCAGGCCCTCGGAATCAATCTGGTTCTCATGGATCGCTTGGGGGCGGAGCGATGCAGCAGACAGGTACTTGTCGACTCGGTAGAGGTTGTGCAGTGCGTGCTGACTGTACTCAACGCGTCCGACACGGAAGAGTTCGGATTCGGTGGTACGCGCGCCGCGACGCGTGATGCAGCGACGAGCCGGGATGAAACGTCTATCTACGACAACCTTACGGTACAACCGATTCGAGAAGGATGCGAGGATCATGACGGGCGACCAGGGTGGAGAGGCGGCCGCTCGTTTCAACGAGAACTTCTGGGGTTAAAGCAACCGGCGAACACACCCCACACACTAGCGCCTTAACTAGACAATTCTTTTCGGGGCCCCATTCCGGGACGAGTTCTGACGCTCTTGCGGCATCGTGCGGGTCACGCCACTTTCGTGTTCAGGGTAGTGCGTCCAACCGCAACCTTGCCGTAGAGCAACCATGCTAGCCCGGGCAGTCACGGGCCAATGCTTAATTCGAGTACCAGCTTTTTAAAGGGCAGCGACCTCGCCTTTCCGACGCGTACATCATCGTATCCTGCCCCATGATGCTACGTGAAATTGCCAACCCGGCGCCAACAGACCTTCTCTTTCTGGAATGCAGGCGACAATTCTGGCTCCCCGCGCTGGTGGCGTCGGACATCCACAATCCCGTGACTAGAAGCGCGATTTGGCCTTAGGCTGCGAGGCTGAACATCGCCCGACCTCACATCAGACAGAGCAGCATTGATACGGACCATCCCCCGACATAATGCCCCGAGGGAACGATTACTCGTTTTGTGGGAACCAAGTAGGCGATGGCGCTCGGATCGTGGTGGGGGATACTTACGCTAGTGAGCAAAGGCGCATGCCCCTTCAGCATCTCGTCTAACCTTTCACGATCTTCAGATTCCCAAGACAAAAACGACCGCTGCCTCGCCGATCTACGAGTGACCAATCCCCGCGATGACAAGACGCGTATCGAACAGACCAAGGGCGGCCTGCTGAAAGACTCGTACTGCTGGATCCTCAGCAACGCCGACTTCCTACGATGGCGCCACGACGAAAGCCGCCTGCTCTGGATCAAGGGCGATCCCGGCAAAGGCAAGACGATGCTGCTCTGCGGCGCCATCGACGAACTGAGCCCCGCGACGAGGCTGAGAGACAAACAGGCAACCACGCTGCTGTCGTACTTCTTCTGCCAGGCCGCCGACTCGCGGATCAACAACGCAACGGCCGTGCTGCGCGGCCTCATCTACCTCCTCGTCGACCAGCAACCATCACTCATCTCCCACATACGCGACAGCTACGATCATGCGGGAGGGAAGCTCTTCGAGGACGTGAACGCCTGGTGGGCCTTGTCGGACATCTTCGACCGCATCATCCAAGACCCGAGCCTGCAGAATATCAGCAAGTCAACGGATTCGACGCAGAGAACGTTGGTTGCGTCTTGGAAGGGTCTGTTAAAGTCTTCCCAGCCCAGGGCATTCCGTTTCCTCCCTTTGCAGAGTTTACCACGAATGCCTCCTTTCATGGGCTTGATTTCCTTTTTCTTCGGCAAATGTCTAACGTAAGTAGCAGATTGTTTGAGCACGAGAGCTTCTCCCTGAAAAGGTTTACGGCCTCAATTGAACGCGGTTTTTTGGAGTGGAGAACCGACCGTATCCGCAGCGTCGAGACCGACCTCGCTCGTCTCTCGTCGAAACGGAATGGGAAGATCAGCAAGGAAACCTTGAATGCCAAGTACAAGGAGTTTATCAAACTGCGCAAAGCGTACCTGTATCAATTCTCATTGGAGCGCTTGGCTGAAGGTTCTCCGGATGAGGCGGTCCTGAAGCGAATGCAGTCATTGCAACAAAAGCGCGCTTCTCCGAGACGATGGGACACTTGCGGGAGCAGACCAACGCAGAGAAGGACGGATCCACCCCCCTCGCCGACTGGTATCCCGAAAACCCTACCACCTGAAAATTGAGAGGATATGCGGGGACCCCGAGAGGATAATCCACGTCGAGCATTGGGCTCCTTCCGCTTTCTATACAACTAAAGTAGACTTTCCCCCGATAGTTATAGTTAAACTCCTTATTCGATAACCTCCTCAACCCAGCTCATCCATGCCTTATCCGCCAACAAGGCGTCCATCGCATCCGGCTCCAGCGTAACCAGCACCTCCAGTCCGTCAAAGCCCTTCCTCTCCGGCAGGATAAATCCATACCCCATATCCCACTCCTTCTGCGACCTCCTAATCGCATCAGGTTGCACTCCCGCCTCCCCTCCATCCCCCTCCCCTCCCACTGGCACCCCAGGCAGCCCCCACCCGGGCGTCCCCTTGTAAACGTACCGCCACGTATTGAACGCAAAGGCCCTCGCGTCCCTCGGATCCCCGTCGATCCCCAGCATCCTTATATCCTCAAACCGGCGAAACAGCGCCGTGCGCGTCGCCACGAAGCCGTCGTCGACGCCGCGCGCGGACGCCTCGATCGCCCGCGCCAGGCAGCGCAGCGCCTCCATCCCCGTCCCTGCTCCACCCGCTGGCCCGGGATGTTCATGTCCGCGCCGCGACGCGACGGCCGCGGCCAGCACGGTCCCCAGGGCCACGTCGGCGGCCGGGATCGCCACCGCGTTGCCCGCCGTGGCCGCCAGCCCCGGGACGCGGCCGAGGGCGCGCTGGCGCCAGTTGACGACGGTGACGATACGCGCCGTCTGGCCGTTGCCCTTGCCCAGGTCGTCCCACGTCCCGTCGCTAGCTGCGTGCGCCTCGTCCCCGTTTATGTCCCTGTCGGCGGCGGCGGCGCTGGCGAGGCGGGCTTTCGTCGCGTGCGCCCACGTCAGCGCGGCGAGGCAGGTGAACGACGACGGGGCCTTGGCGCCGCCGCCGCCGCCGAGCTGCTGCCGGAGCCGGGCCAGCGCGTGGGGCGCCACGACGAAGATGCGGCCGGTGCGGCGGATGCTGGCGAAGGGGGGCCCGGGGGGCCCGAGGTAGGGTATGGTCGGGCCGTACGGGGCGTCGAGCAGGCGGTACTCGGGGCACCGGGCCAGGAGGCTGGCGACGGGGAGGGCCGGGTCAGGGGCTTGCTCGAGGTGGGCGGGGACCTCGGCGTGGATATCGATGGGCGGCGCGTCCGCGAGCGACTGCCCGCTTGGGTCGCGCGTGAGGGAGGCAAACGCGTTGGTGATGAGGGTCCGGCCGACGCCGTCGGTAACGGAGTGGTGCAGGTGGTTAATCAGCAGCAGGCCGCCGTCGATCAGTTTCGCCTCGACCCCAAACACGTGGACGCCGCGTTCGTGGGTCGGCAGCGACGGGGGGAGGTCGAACTTGGTGCCGACGAAGGCCTTCGCCGGGAAGCCTTGGCTCTTCAGTTGGCGGTAGGTCCAGCCGAACGAATGGCGTTCGTCCGAGATCTTGAGCGGTATCGGGTTGGCATTCTCGCTCGGGAACAGACAGACCTGGTCGGGGTGGTCGGGGTGAGGTTTGATGACTTGCCGAAGAAAGGGGATTCGTCTCGTCAGCGCGTCGAGGGCGGTGCGCAGATGGCTTTCCAGGGCGTGAAGATTGCCGTTGGGGAGATACGGGAAGCAGAAGCAGTGGCCCGTATAGACGCGCGGAGCCATCTGGTTCCACGTGCTCAATGTCTTGTAACCCATGGTTTTGGCCGCTGGCATGATGATTTCAGGCTGACCCCCACAGTTGGTGCAGTTGGTGTGGTGATCTCAGGCTTGGGTGGCGGGTTTGCGCCGGTTGTGTTGGAGAAAAGAGACAGCGGCAGAGCCCCGAAGAATTATCGTAGACAAGAATTATCGTAGACACATGGTACTAAAGCTGCGTCACGAAATTGAAAGCACCGACAGGTCTACCAGTAGTGGGTGCTTCCAAATTGAAACTGCCTTGTGCAAATGAATGCGGCTGGGGTCGGGATTCGACGGCGAATCCCCGAGCCGGACCAATACCGATTGCAGTAAAAGACCACGTTAGCGAGGGACACCACACCAGACAAGCTAATCCGGACCATCCACGCCTCTTCTCCCGCAGAAGTACCTAGAAAACCCGCATTTTCCACAAGGATTCAACATGGGGGTTCGTCAGCTAACGTAGGGGTTAGTATGTTCCGGCCCATTAGCAGTGTTACATGCCGCGCGCGGCGCAACGACGCCGCTAAATTACCGTAGTGGGAAAATGCGTGAGGCATCAGCTTCTGA
Organism: Diplogelasinospora grovesii; assembly: GCA_033297225.1. Classification (NCBI taxonomy): domain Eukaryota; kingdom Fungi; phylum Ascomycota; class Sordariomycetes; order Sordariales; family Diplogelasinosporaceae; genus Diplogelasinospora; species Diplogelasinospora grovesii. The sequence continues at coordinate 9,005 of MU853997.1, read as the reverse complement.
AATCAGTTTTAGCTGCTGTTAATTTTAACTGCAACTGTTGGTTTCAACGGCAACTGTTGATTTCAACGGCAACTGTTGATGCTATCCTGGGTACGTATGATTGGTTAGCGCTCTATTCAGTTGCTAGCTAGACGAACGTAGGTACCTAGGTACCAACCTAACTACCACGCCGCTCCTTCCTCAGTCCACGCTCCTCCCTTAGTCCACGCTCCTTCCTCGATCTCGAGATATAACCAGGAAACCGTACCTTCTCTTCCAGTTCGAACTTAAAGATGGCTAAGTGGTCAAGCGGTTAAGTGATCGCGCTACGAAGTCGCAGTCTTCACGTTCAAATTAAAACTATCGCATTTTCTTTCAGTAGGTTTTCTTATGTCTATATATGCCGTATATTCAGACTTCGACTTCTAAGGGCAAATTTAAAGCTGGGTTTACTGCTTTTTTGTAAGCGACCATACTGGTGCTCTGAGCGACGAGGATCTGGCCAATCAGAGCCTTTTTTTACTTCAATAGTTGCCGCAGATTTCAACAGTTGCAGTTGATTTCAACTGCAACAGAAAATATAGGGATGCTATTTTCGTTAATAGCTACAGTCCATCCAAAATAGTTGCAGTTGGTTCATAGTGGTTCCCGCTACGGTAGTAAAATGATAAAGCCAACTTCAGTTGTACTTAGTTCTTGTTTTAGCCTCTAGAACCCAGCCGTTATGTGCAAACAAAGTGTCAAAGAGGATTCTTCCACTGGCTGGAGCTATTGTCTACCTTGCGGTGATAACTTGATGTTGCGCGAGCACCTCACAAAACCGCCAAGAGCACATCCAGCCGAGTCTGCGCGGATTACATACACGACCGGCGAGTCCGCCCTCCAGCTCCACGCTCGACAACCCTCAAGACCTCCCGGCAAGCCAGCTAAGAAGGCGCCATTACTCTTGGATACCGACCAGATCCAGGCTGACCTCCCACAGCTTCTTCTCATCCGGCGGGTTGAATGCCTGCGGCCCGTAGCCGGGCAGGTGGTACGGCTCGGGCTCGACCAGCTGCGCCTCGGCGCACTCGTCCAGGTACAGCCCGCCGCGGTCCTCCAGCTCGCGCGCCACGGCGGCCCACGTGCTCGTCGCGGCGCCCTGCGCCGGCGTCATCAGGACGCGGTAGACCTCGGGGACGTCCTTGAGGCCCTCGGCCCGCTCGTGCGGCAGGTAGCGCGCCAGCGGGGTGAGAATGCCGCCCGGGTGCAGGCTGTTGGCCCGGAGGTGCTTCGAAGAGTAACGGCGGTCCAGCTCGTTGGCGAAGTAGACGTTGGCCAGCTTGGACTGGCCGTACGCTTTGAGGGTCAGGTACTCGCGCTTCTCCCACATGAGGTCGTCGAAGTTGAGGGCGGGGGTGTTGCGGTGGGCGGCGGAAGAGACCGAAACGACGCGCGAACCGAAGGTAGGAGTAGCAGAAGCGAGAAGGGCGTCTTTGACTAGGTGGAAGAGGTAGAAGTGGCCTGGGGAAGGGTCAGCTGCTGACATCTTGGCGCGCTTGGGGATGACGAGTGGTACACACCAAGATGGTTCGTGCCGAGCTGGATCTCAAATCCATCTTTGGTCTTGCTGTAGGGGGGGGCCATGACTCCTAGAGGCGGGTAAGCAGTGCACGGAAGATGCCTCGGTACACAAGGTGCTTACCAGCATTGTTAATCAGCACATTGAGCTTGTTTCCGCTCCTGCGGAGGAACTCCTGTGCGGCGGCTCGGATGCTTTCCAGCGAGCCCAGGTCCATTTGGAGGACCTCTACCTTTCCAGCCTCTTTGCCATCGGCCAAGAGCTCTTCGGCAACTTGGTTGCCCTTCTCAATGTCCCGGCTTGTGATGTAGATGTCGGCGCCTGTGAGGCGAATGGCCTTTGCTGTTTCGGGCCCGAGCCCGCCGGGCGAGCAGCCGGTAATGAGAACGACTCTGCATTTTTGACCTGGGTGTTAGTTCCAGCGCTTGAAGTTTCCCCTTTCCTGCTGGCGAGCAAACTTACCTGCCAGTCCACTCGGGGCTTCCAACGAGGCCCTGGTCCTCCACGATCTTGACAGCGGTCGGGCGAATATCGCCTGGGCCCTTTGGATCCTTGAACAGCTCGGCGTAAGGAGCGAGGCGAGGCATCTTAGGCGAGGTGCTGAGTGAGACTCGAGGATTTGGTTGTGAGCTAGGCAATGGACTAAGGGCACCCAAGAGATACGGATGGAGGGTGGACTAGATATGCTTTGGGAAAGGCTGGCTCTGTTGCTGCATTAATGCTGGAGTTTTGATTTGGGAGTTGTTTGCTGGATTACCAATCCGGTGCCGTCTTTGTGTTACCTTAGCGGGTATCGGGTGTTCATTCAAATCCGAAACCCGAACGCTAAGGCTAGCTAGCCGTTTAGGTCCTCCTTACCCTGGATCAACACCTTTTTTCCCCACCTTCCCTATGCAGTATCAGTCCGAGCGGCAGGCCCGCTCAAGGATTCGGGGTTCAATGATACCGTTACATTAAAGGATTCCGTTATCTAGCCACCAAAAGAGGGAACTAGCCGAGTGTTGTAGGGCTAATCCTACCGGAATCCTTGCCGGGTTTGCTTATCCCTTTGGCCGTGAACAACGCCTTTTTAAGCGAGGACCGGGTCTACAGCCAATCGATGTTCGAGAACCTTAAATAGTGGGCTTCTCGATACATCCAGTTACCTAGCACCAGCGGGCCAAAGCGCATGACAGTAAGGTAGACTGGTTGTACTGTCGATCCCTCGCTTAAAAAGGCGTTGTTCACGGCCAAAGGGATTGGGCCAAAGCCTTGTCACGTTCCTTTACGGGTAGGACCGCCGCGGCGTGAACGTAGCAAGCGGCATTGCTCCTCTTACGCCGCGAATCCCGCCGAATTGAGTTGCGAGCCGCTCGAACAAATCCCGCCGCCAATCCCGCCGCCGCTTCCCGCCTGACCCATCTGGCAATCAACAGGACTGGTGCCAAGCTCACGAATGCTGCAGAAGCGGGAAAGACACGGTTGACTCAAGTTGGAATCATCCACCGGGTGTTCGAAGTGATAGGGTAAGGTCTCTTTTATTTGGCCTCAAGGCAAATCAACGAGTGGATATAAACTTAAACACTTTCGACGTATTTCTGTGAACTCTTCCCTCGCTCCCCAAGCATCCGTGTTCACACCTCCTATCAAACAAGCTCCTCCGCCATGGCCGACCAGACTCAACTCGTAGACCTCCAGCGTCGGCTCCAGCGGCTCGAGGACAAAGACGCCATCATCTCCCTGCTACACCGGTATTGCAAGATGGCCGACAGCCACCAGTGGGCCGACTACGCGGCTTGCTTCGCCGAGGACGGCGTGGTCCGCTTCGAGGAGTGGGACGACGTGGTGGGGCGCGACCAGATCGCCGCGCTCATCAGCAGCGGCCTGGGGCGCTTCCGGGGCCTGCAGCATTCCCTGACGAACATCGACCTTGCCATCAGCGGCGACACCGCCACGGGGACCTGCTATCTATGGTTCGCGGCCACCCTCGATACAGCCAAACCGCACGAGCACCAGGGCTTCGGCGGGCCGTACGAAATGACCTTCCGCCGCACGGCCGAGGGGTGGAAGATCTCGACGCTGAAGCTGCGCAAGATCTGGGCGCAGAACACGGATAGCGACGGACCCATCGGTGGTTGAAGAGACTCGGTCTGCGACTCGACGGCGCAGCAGCGTGGCAAGGGCGGGGAGACAGGAGGGCTAGCCAGGGGTGGGGGAGATTTGGCTGACCACCCACCCCCAAAGGACAGGGCTCATCCATGGACGTTCATCGCCCAGAGTCCTTTGGCTGCGTATATAAAGAGGGAAATCACCCGAGTACAAGAAGTCATAGTCTTCATCAACGTCTGCACGAGCATTGCTCCACGGAACATAGTGACATCAACATGAAGCCGTTCGCTCAATTATCGTCGCTTGTCCTAGCGCTGCTGCCAGCCCTTGTGGCTGGCGTGATCACGCCTCGCTACTTCCAACGTGCGCCCTTCACTCGCCGCGACCTGAACGTCACGAGCGTGGAGACAGAGCTCGGCGCTTTGCTGTCCCCGAATGCCACCATCCTTGGGCCGGGAGATCCGAGCTTCGCAAACACCACCGTAAGGTACAGCACCTATGCTGTTCCAGACATCGAAGTGGTTGTGGTGCCAGGGATAGAGAGTGACGTGGCCGTCACGGTACGTGCGATCCGAAGACACCCGGGACGACCGCCAATCCGAACTAACAAGGAGACAGGTGCAATACTGCGATGAAAACAGCATCGAATTCCTCGCCGTCAACCGTGCTCACGGCCATGCCTACAGCGCTTCTACCTTTAAGGGCCTGATGATCGATATTGGTGTGCTTCAGGATATCCAGATACAGCCCGACCAGAAGTCTGCATGGTTCCAAGGCGGCACGTACGACGGACTGGTTATGGATTACCTATGGGACAAGGGTCTTGTTGCCAGTAAGTCGGTCCTCAGGCTTGTCGGGTTGTTGTTGGCAAAGCGGGAATGCTCACCTCAAACCCAGCCACCGGCAGCTGCGACTGCGTCGGCATGATGGGCCCTGGCCTGGGCGGCGGTCACGGTCGCAACGAAGGCCTGTACGGCCTAATCAGCGACAACATTATCAACCTCAACGTCGTGCTGGCCAACGGGACGGCCATCCGCGTCAACGAGACCAGCCATCCGGACCTGCTCTGGGGCATGAAGGGCGCCGGGCACAACTTTGGCATCGTCACGAGCTTCGAGCTCAAAGTCCACCCGCGGCTGGTCGACACGTGGCACTACCACAACTACATTTTCACCGAGGACAAGCTCGAGCAGGTCTTCGAGGAGGCGAATAAGTTCCACCATTCCGCCAACGGCACCACGCCTGTCAACATGGCCTTGAACTTTATCACTTTTGAGCCTAATACGACCATCAGCGAGACCAAGGTGAGTTTCCGCCCCGTCCATCACCATCAGCAGCCCGACCGCCTACCGCTCCAGGCTCCTAACGTCTCTGCAGGCCGTCATCTCCTGGAGCTTCGCCTACCGCGGCCCGGCCTCGGAGGCGGAGGCGCTCCTGGCCCCGATCAACGCCATCCCGGCCGTCTACGACGCGCAGGGCGACGTGTCCTTCCCGAACATCTCGGTGATCCAGGGGACGGACTTGGGCTCGGGGGCGTGCGTGAACAACAACTCGTGGATCTCGGCGACGGCGAGCACGATCGACTACAACGTGACGGCAGAGCGCGCGCTCTACGACCTGTACAACGACTACCTCAACACGTACCCGGAGCTCGCGGCCGCGAGCGTCACGCACGAGGGCTACGCCAACGCCGCCGTGCAGGGTTTTAACCCCGACGACTCGGCCTACCCGTCCCGCGAGTACAACCATCTCAAGTAAGCCAGTTTGCCGTGCCCCGCCACACCCCCCACACACTTCTGAGGATGAGAAAGCTGACGCGAGGCGCACGCACCCAGCGTCATTAACATCCTGGTGCCCCCGGAATACTCCAACCTGACGTCGGTGGCGAACCAGTGGGCGGCCGAGATCCGCGACATATGGAACGCCGGGCAGCCCGGGGTGAGGCCGTACAACTACGTCAACTACGCCAACGGCAGCGAGCCGGTGCCGTCCATGTACGGCTACGAGGAGTGGCGGCTGGAGCGGCTGGTCGGCCTGAAGGCCGCGTACGACCCGCTGAACCGGTTCCGGTTCTACAACCCCATCGTCCAGTCCTGATTTCTCTCTTTGCGTCCAGTTTGCGGTTGTTAGACTGCAGGCTACTAGTGCATGGGTGCTTCCAGAATTTAGACACGGTTCCTGATGGCTACACAGCATCGGGTGTAATTCGAGCTGGGCCGAGAAACTAGCCAAGGGCGTAATTGCATGTATGCGTATCAACTTGCCTGTCATCCTTGCGCATGTGCAATGGTGGAACATTGTTGCACACCTTATAACGTGGTCCACCACCTGGCGAGCCATTTCTCCCCGCCTCCAACTACCTGCCTGTGAAACGCCCTTTTTTCTTTCGTGCAAGAATGCTCCCATTACAAAGAGTCGAAGCCCGAATTATTCTCGCGATCTAGGCAGAGCAAACGAACCCGCGTTTGAGCCTACGTCAGCTTGCAGTATAGTTTGATGTTCCGCGAACGGCATGGTATAACCTCACGAGTTGCAGCTGCCTCGCGATAAGACCCCCAAGCCCGGGTGACCGAGAGCAAAGAGATGGCGGTTGTTCAGTGTATTCTCGATCAAGATGCCAGGGCATTTCCGCCTCGGAGTGCAACCCTACCCCACCTTGTACTTCAGCCTTACCCACAGATCTACATTCTCTCTTTCTTTCATTTCCCTCTTCATAGCAGAGTCAACGTCAAATGACGGATTAAGCAGCCGACAGGCTTTTGGCCCTAAGTCAGTGATTGAGCTCGTGCGTATCGTGACAAGCATAGAGGCAATGCCCCAAGTCCTTGGCCCTACTCGCTGAGTTAGCTATATGCCAGGCCAGCAATCTACTGGGTCGTGATAGCCAAGACATGTGGCTGTTTATATCTTCATCCCCTATTCCGCGCACAAGCGACATTATAATAGTCGGTAATCTTCCACCTCCGGAAGGTAGTACTGAGCACCTTGGTAAGGACCAGATCTCATCCACGAGTGACGAGGCGCCGTGGAGAAAGATGAGACTCAGGTAGATCTGTCACGAAAAGAGCACGCAATCCCTCGTGATCTACCACTATTTAGCCTATATACTACCGATCTCTCGTATCTATAAGACACAGTCTTTACCATGTATCTAGTTCAGCATCAATACAAACGCATCCTAACCTGGATACCAAGATTGCACCCAACACCGTCGTGAAAGACATCTGCCTTAAAGCTATCCAATACTTCAGACCCAACATCAAACCCTCACCCTTACTGCACCTGTCTAGTTGGACGTTTGCAACACAGCTGATCAGATCGACGGCACGTCGTTCTCCTCGGCGGGAGCCAAGCCCGCCTCGCGCAGCATGTCCCGGACCGCTTCGCCGCACGCGCCCAGCCGCCGGCTCATGGGGTCCGACGCGGCACAAGCGGCCACCTGCCGCAGCTGCTGGGTGAGGTCGAATAGCTGCAGGAGCTGGAACCGCAGGAGCCCCGCCACGACGAAGAGGTACTCGTCGGGCGCGTCCACGCTGTACACGCGCCCGTCCGGCCCGTGGCGGCCCGGCGGCACGGGTGTGTCCGGGCCCGTGCCGCCGCGGCCCCGCAGCGACAGCCTGGGCGCGGCGTCCGGGGCCGTCTTGGAGTCGCCGCCGCTGCTGCTGCTTGCACTGCTGCTGCTCTCGCCCCCGAGCCCCGCGGCGCACGCCTCGGCCACGCGGCGGCACACGCGCACGAGCTTGTCCACCAGCAGGGACAGGATCATCATGTTCTCGAAGCGGCCCGTGCACGCCGCGCACTGCAGCATGGCGGCGCCGCGGCCGAGGGCCTCCTTGTGCGCGGCCATGGCGCCGTCCAGGGGCGTGAGGCCGTGGCCGTCCACGATGGACTCGATCTCGTCGACCAGGACGACGAGCCGGCGCAGGCACCGGCACTGCGCCACGTCCGAGTCGTCCGGGGGGACCCGGCGCGGTTTCGTCATGGTGCCCGCGCCCGGGTTGGTGGTGGAGGACGCGGCGGCGGTGCCCAGCGTAGTGGACATGGACGCGGACCCGGCGACGGGTGACACGTGCAGGGATGCCGACACCCACGCGTCGGCTTCCCAGGGATCGACCGCGTCCCATGGATCCACGGCGGCCAGGTTTCCGCCGAACTCTGCGTCGCGTCCGGCCAGGATGTCGAGGTGCGTCGGGGTTGCATCCATGTCGACGAAGGTGTTCTCCAGCATCGACCCGGGCGCGCCCGTCAAGGACGTGCTCAGCAGGCCCATATTGGCGCCCACCAGCGAGTCCATGTCGAACGGCATCATGAGGTCGGCGTCCGTCTCCGGTCCCAAGCCCATGGGTGAGGCAGGCGCCGGCGCCGCCTCTCCTGCGACGTCCACGAATGCCATGTCGGGCATCGGGGTCTCGATCGGGGAGTGCATTTTGGACGACTCCCCAGTCGCCGTAGCCGCCTCCTGGCTTGTCGGGGTCGAGGTGGATCCGGACATGGCTGTGTCATGGCTTGTGTGGCTCGATGGCCAGGCCCCGTCGGACGGTGCCGCGCTGGTCTCCTCCGCCGTCGCCGTGATCTTCAGCCCCGTGCCGCGGCCGGCGCCGGTGCTACTAGCCACTTTGGATCTTCGTCGGGCACTTTTGGCGGCGCTGGCGGTGGTGGCCTCGTAAATGCACTCGCGTCCCTGCCACGTGACACTCGGTTTAGATCATGTGGTCCACGGCAGGACGGCACGGGTGGATGACAAGAAAGGAAACGCCCGATTGGGGGGGAGGCTCCCCCGGTGCGACTGGGGGATTCTTGTTATGGAGACGTACCGTTGACTTGCAACGCTCGCAGCCCCCAACGACCCAGATGCACTTCACTTTCCTCGCCCGGCAGTTGGCGCAGGCTTGCAATCCGGTCTTCTTGGCCGTGACGGGGTCAAAACATACGGGAAGCTTGGTCAGGGTCGGCCAGCCGCCCTCACTCGAGGGCTTCCAGCTGAGGAACATGGCCGCTTTCGGTCTCGGAGGCGTCGAAAAAAGCAAACCCAGGTACATGAACCGCCGGCTATGTGCATTTTCGCCAGTGCACAGCCGTGTGGTGCCAGGGAAGTTATTATACACCGGCGGGCCCGATTGCAGCCGCGGGATGGCCCTGGGGTGGCCGTGAGAACGAGGTTTGCATCATAGGATTCGTAGGATTCCGATTGTCGTCCGCCTTGCAGATGTCGCCATCGACCATGGGCCTTGTTGGATTGACCGGAGTAAGCAGTGAGGCGCCCAGGAAAGGAAGACCCATCCCTGTGAACAACGCCTTTTTAAGCGAGGGATCCACAGTACAACCAGTCTACCTTACTGTCATGCGCTTTGGCCCGCTGGTGCTAGGTAACTGGATG
>MU853996.1:0-42358 GCA_033297225.1 Diplogelasinospora grovesii | reverse complement strand
CCTATGAGACCTTCTTTAAATGTTGCATTAGGCTTACTGCCCAGTAACCTTATCCTGTATTTTTTTTTTTTTTTTTTTTTTTTTTTTTTTTGTATGTGGCACCGGCGTGTGCCGGGCGGGTTACGCCCTGTTGTCCTTACTGTAGTTTACGCCGGCGAGCGCTTACCTATTAACACTATTTTACTTGCTTAGTTTAATAAGGTAACGCGTGTCTTAAAGGTTTAAAAGCGCCTTAAAGTGTTCGAACTTCTGCCGTAGCAGGTTCTTCGTAAGACCGTTAGCTAGCATCTCTTTTATAAAGAGGTAAGTGACTTTAAATGCTTTCCTCAAGTGTTCTTAGCGTAGCTATAGGTTATGGATGTTTATATAGCGTAGCTTAGTGTTAATCCTTTCTCTATCGCCCACTACGAGTCTAATTGTTTATTAATTATTATAATAAACTTTTTAAGGCTCTCTTAAGTTTAAGGAGATCTCTTTAAACAGCCTTTAAAAGGCTATCGCTTCTTTCGCAGTTAGGGAGAGGGCTAAGAGCTCTGCTTTAATGGATAATGTGGTTATTATATCTTAACGCGCCGCTTTCCAATTAATTAAACCGTTAAAAAGCATCATCGTGTACCTTTATGTAAAGCGCTTAGTCTTAATGTCGTTTGTAAAAGATATATCTCCTGCGATCAGTAAGACTTACGTGCTATTTATTACCCCCTTATACTATATCCTTAAGAACCGCGTTCCGTAAAGGTACTGTATAGTTTATTTAGCTGCCTTAAGGTGTTCTAGGCTTAGATTCATTAAGAATTGCGAGAGCTTAACAGACGCGTACGTAACGTCGGGTCTAATTATAATAGCTGTGTATAGGATAGATCTTATAAACTCTTAATACTGCTTTACCTGCGTAGCGGTAGCTTACTTAATGGATTTCACTAGCTCGGCTGTCGGTAAAGGCGTGCATAAGAAGTAATAAGAGCTTATTAAGTCGTATCGAGAGGCTATTTTCTCGATGTACTGATCGTACGTAAGCCAGACTTTCTTAGCTGCTTTATCCTTAATCACCTTAACGCTTAAGAAATACCTAATATCGCTTACGTCGTAAAGTTCGTATGCTCCCTTCAGTCCTTTTATTACGCGTTCAGCTTTAATAAAGTGCTTCTTCGCGTAGAACACTAAGAAATCGTCGACATAAAACACGAGCATCACAGTTTTATTTACGTTCATAAATAGATAAGGGTCTTCTCCCGATAATGTAAGCCCGAGTAGCTTTAAAGTGGAGTAAAACTCTTTATACTATAAATAAGGTGAGTCCCTTAGCCCGTATAAGGCTTTTATAAGCTGCACGCACATTCCTTCTTCCTTAAAGCCTTTAGGAAGCTCGTAGTATATTATAAAACTATCGTCCTAGTTAGCGTTTAAGAACGCTTATACGATGTCGAACTGCTTAACCTTTAAGTCTTAATGTGTAACGATTATTATTATTAATCTAAAGGTTCTTACCGTTAAGGTAGCCGCGTAAGTGTCTTAAAGAGTGGCTTTTTAAAGATCACTCCTTACGTAAATGCGCGCCTTATACTTTATAACGTAGCCTTTTAGATCGAACTTATAAGTGAATACTTATTTAAGTGGAAGAGGCTTGCCTTTCGCTTATAACCGAAAGATCTTTTTCTAAGCCTTTTTACTAATTAGGTTATTAATCTCGTCGCTATAGGCCGCTATAAAAGCGCTTCGTTAAGGGTGTTTAGCTAGGTCCTTTTAGTTCCTCAGTACTATTAGTGCTTTAATAAGATTATCCTTATGTAATCTCTTAGTTAAGGCGGCTCTTAGCCGCTTCGCTTACGTTTATTACACTGCCGCCGCGATTACGGCATGTAGCGTCTTATGCTCCCAGTCTCCCTCCTTAATAGCTTTCTGTTAATCAGGTAAGAAGGTTATAAAGAAGGTATATTAAGAATAGTGTTTTAAGACGCGAATCTCAGTCCTTATAAACATAATTATGGTAAAGACTCTGTTTACACTACCCGAGCTACGAGGATCCTTTAAATCCTGCTTCTTAATTCTCCTGCTCTCGCGCGTTTAGGAACTATAGTCCTTTTTCATGTACTTACGCTTAGGAGCTTTAAGGGAAGTGTTCTGCTCGGTTTAAAGGGTTTCTGCGTATAGTTCCTCCGTGCTTACGCTTATAAGAGCGGTTCTAATATAAATAACCTCCTCTTCATTAATAACAATACTACCGGCAGCTCCACCGCCGCTTATAAAGGGACTATTACCTTCGTCTCCGTTATTTTCCGGAGCTATTAACTAAGATTCCTTATCTTCTATAAGTAGAATTAAAAGGGGTTCTCTTTAATCGTCCCTTATCTTAAGCCTTAAGTCCTTACTTTATAGCGGGCTTTCCCCGCGCTTTAAGCTTATCCTTTACTTTAAGTCTCCTCTGGTATAAGGTTCCGGAGATCTTTAAGGGGTTAAAAGTTTAACTTACGCGTTATTAAAGGAGCTGTTAAAGCCGTCGTTAAAGCTGTTAAGCTTTTCCGAAGAGATAAGCGTTTCGAAAGAGATAAAGCTTTCGTCTTCGCCCTTTATAGCTTCCTCCGCGGTTACCCCCGAGTCTTAACTAGGGTCGGGAAGCTCCGCACCCCCGAGCTTTTACTCAGGCAGATAAACTATAATTTAAGGCTCTATTTATGCTTAACCGTAAATGTTATCTTACGATATAAGCGTTTATAAGGCTTGCGTAACGTTTTATAGCTAGCTTCCGATATTAAGTCCATTCGCTACCTCCTTTATAATAGGAATTAGGTACGCTTCCCTTTTCTCCTGCTTAAGTTAATAGAACTTTTCTTCGTTAAACGTTACATTACGGGTAGTAATAACGCGGTCGAGCTACGGAACTTAAATCCTATAAATGTTAAAAGTAACGTATCTTATTAAGTATCTTATATAAGCCCGCGGTCGCGTTTTAAAAGCTCTTCTGTCCTTTCCTACCTCGCGTGCCTTATCGAGAAGGTACGCTCTGCATCTATACGTATAAATCCGGCTTTAATTTAAGCGTAAATCTTAAGTAAGACCTTTAACTATATGTGGTTCGTACTAGCGAAAGTACTATTAAAACCACATATTAAGTATCTTATTAAGTGAGCGCATTTTACGTGTAGGATTAAGGCTAATATTATATAAGTATACCGCTGCTTTATTAACCTTTAGCTAAAGGTTCTTCGGCAGGTTAGCACCGTTCAGCATCGCGTTTACCTTACTATTAAGCTCTTGTCTTACGCGCTCACTCCTACCGTTAAGCTCGTGCGTGTTAGTCGGGGTTGTTTCGATATTAATCCCTTCTTCTTACGCTTATAGCTCGTAAGCCGTGAAACCCCGTATGCCGATCGTGGCCGTATCATTATCTTACCGAATCTTATATACTAAGAGTTTATATTACCGTCTTACTTAGCGCTTAAAATTACGAATCGTGTTAAAAATCTTTATAAGCGACTTATAGATAAAAAGGAATGCGAAAAGCTTTTCATTATACTCGTCTTTAATTATTAAGAGCTATTAAGAGCCGTTAAAACCTTATTTAAAGTTAAAGAGGTCTTAAGAAATGCGTTAAAACGGTCAGATCGATTTATTTTCTAATATCCGTTACGAGACTAGTTACTTAACATACGCTTAAGCGCATTACTAGCATTTAATCCTAGCTGTCTTATTAATCTTAACGTTCTTAGCGCTTATAATGAGTGCTTTAAGTGCCTTTAGTCTTAAATGCCTTAAACGAGCATGCTAAAGGTCTTTTAAATCTTCCTTAAAGCGCGGCGGATCTTACGATAGCCGCTACGTATGCTTTAAAACTTATCTTATTATTAAACCTATTATTAAAAACATAACGGTACTTACGGCGCTCATTAGAATTACGGTTAGAATGCTATAATAAAGAGAAAGAGGCTTATATTCGAAGAAGACTAAGTTATGCTTACGTATAAGGGTTTTAATTATAATGCTCCTTTCTAACTCTTTAAAGCGAAGTATACAGTCTAATTTGTAAAACTAAATATTCGCTGCGCGAAGGCAAGCTTCCGAAACTATGTTTATATAAAACCTATCGACCACGGTGACGTCGTTAAGCGTAAGATCCTTTATATTAAGTCCTCTCGTCCTATTAAAAGCGTTCTTAAGCACTTAACGTCCCTTTTTAACGATAAGAAAGCTTATTATACTAGCTTCTATTAACTTATTATTATTATAAAGCTTATACGAACTAGGTTCGAGCAGGTCCTTATTATTAACTAGATGGATAGCATTATAATTGTCGACGAGAATACTATTTAACAGCGGGTGGCGGGCGTGTTATATAGCGGTATAGATCTTATAACCTTTACCGAGATCGCTTATAAGCCTTAAGTCTATAGTCACGGTGACCACCGAACTAAGGTAGCTTATCGAGTCGTTTTTTCCGCTGTTAACTTTATTATAAGGGGTACCGTCTTTATTAAGCCAGCCTTTTTTAATTAACTTCGCTCGTAAGCTTTTCTAACGTGTGAAACGAAAGCGAGTTAGGATCTCCTCGCGTTTCTTCGCGGAAATGCCGTAAGGACGCCTTTTAGCCTTACCGGTAAGCGCGCATTCCAGGTTAGAGCAATTCTCCGCCTTTTAGCAATAGGTGACTGTTAGGTCGTCTTCATAAGGACACGAATACTAGTTAAGTCTATTTAGACTGTTAGAAGCGGGTTTCGAAGCGCTTAACACATCTTTTAAGCGGCCACTGAGCGTGGAGAACATGCCCGGGCCCTTGCCCGCGGCGTTCAGCTTTTCCTCGTGGAGCATAGCTCTAAACACCATTGTAAACGCTTCCAAACTCTTAACAGGGAGCTCTTCAGCCTCTTGTTCCACCACAGTTTCGTATTAGCGAGTTACCCACTAAGGTGCCATTCGCTTCATAGCCCTTAAAAAGTCTTTCACTGCCAGGGTGCCTTCGGCTTCGCGAATTCCGTAGGCCCTTACGCGAGTTAAAACGTCTCTAAACTCGGCTAACCAGCGTTCTCTATTAGTACCTCTTAAGGAAGCCTGTGTAAGCACCCTTCGGTACTCCTGCCGCACAGTATCCTAAGTTAAACTCGGTCCTAGTGCCAGATCATTCTTTAAGAATCGCATAAGTCCTTAAAGGTTAATAATACCCTGCAGGTCGCAGCTTTATAAGGCCGTTTAGTACAGTCGCTTATCGGTGTTCTTCTCGACCTAAGTCCATAGCAAATTATACTCGGTCGAGTATAAAGAGGCTTTTACTAATCGTGCGGTTCTGATCTTAAGGATGCGATCCAGCTCCTTATCGACCCTTCCACGGTTAGTTTTACTGGTACAGTCGGCTCTTTACCTCGCTCTTAATCGTTACCAGCTTCTTAAAGTTGCCGAGTAAGCTAGTACCTTTCCGTGCGTTAAGCTATCAGATCATCGTAGATCGTATGGAACGTAGGTTGCTTAGCGTCTTTAAGGGTTGCTTTCGGGATGATAAGAGGCGCGTCTGGCGCGTTTGGATTAACGTAAACATCCCAGATTCCAAGCCGGTGAGCGTTAATCCTAAGGTTTAAGTACCAGACTGGCCATAAGAAGCGGTCGGTTAACTTAATAGACTTCGGGAAAAGGTATTCCTAGCTGGAGTCGCTTACCATAATGAATCGTACGAGTGAGAGTAGGAACAAAAGATATATAAACAAGACAAGGAAGGAAACGAAGCACTCTTCCCACATTAAAGAAGTGGATTGCGCAGGGGAATGGTTATTGAACCTGCGGGAACCGGGCTCATAACTGTCACGCAGAAGCGGGAGCTGTAAAGTAGACTTGCTGTGAGAAGAGCACTTCGGAAGTATTGATCAGAGTTCCTTAATTGATACAAAAGAGAGTGAGCGAAGCTCGCAGTATATATACATGACAAAAGAAAGAGCTTAGTAAGCTGTATAGGGTGCGCCTCAGGGCGCACCTGAAGCAGCACGTGAAGCACCTTGGCCCACGTGACCACCCTGAGACACACCCTGCGACAAGTAATCTATTACGTTAGCGGTTGAAAAGGCTGTCAACGTCATAGAAGTGGTATTTTGGACCGTTAGGGTGGGTGAGTCTAGACGAAATCCAATAATAGTGGGGGCGGGCACGAGTAGGTGGGAAATTTATTTAATGGCAGCAACGTCAGAAATTTCCACCACAATCAGCTTCTCGCGTGAACTTGAGTCCCCACGTCCGCATCTACCCAATTCTCACCAAGTGGATAGTCGCTGCAGCTTTCCTGTTACACCGTCACTAACGCGATCAGCCCGAGACCTATCCTAACGCCATCACTATGTCGCAATCCTGGAGTTCCCATCACCCGTTACGGGCGTATCGACCAGAATACATCACCAAGGAAACCTTCCAAAGCTGCCTCGAATCGGCTTTAGACAACTACTACAAGGCCGGCGACCGCATTCGTCACTACAAGCGTGTCCGCTTCCTTGCCGTCACCTGGTTCGTCGATCGGGAGAGCGGGCTCCGGATTGGCTCCCGTAGTGAGTGTCTGGCAAGCATCTTTGAGCGATCCTACAAGTACGAGGTCCATAGATGCATTCTCACTGGACAGAACCCGGGTCAGCTCGACGAAGCAGTGGAGGAACTCGTCCATGATTCCACTAAGGACGACCTCGTCATCATCCACTATATCGGACATGGCTTCAACAGGCGACCCGCGCCTGAAGAAGAGTACGAGCTGATGCTAGCGCAAGATTGTTTTGAGAACCCCGTCAACCTCACACGTATCAGAAGGAAGTATATCGACAATGCACCTGCCGATGTGCTAATACTCCTTGACTGCTGTCACTCGGGGGTTGCATCGATTGGATCGAACAAGGAGATTATCGCGGCAGCAGCGAGCGAGTCGATGGCGTACAACGACTCAGTCATCAACCAGTCCGAGTCCTTTACAACCGGGCTCATCCAGCAGCTCCAGCATGCCGCTGCAACCAAACAGGTCATGACATCACCACAGTTATACAGCCGACTCGCAACGAGGGCATTACAGCACGAGAGCCGGGGTCGGCGAACAGTCCCGTTACACCTGCACAACTATCAGCAAAACAGAGCGCCAATATACTTTGCTCCCCTTTTCAATAAGGACGAGTGGGTGGCGACACCTAACTCGATAATCCAGCGGCAGCCTGTAACGGTTGTGCTTCATGCACACTTACAGGACGGGACGCGGGAGGCCATCGAAGAGCTGACGGAATGGGCCACCCGATCCCGCCCCCCTTGCGCCAACCGGATCAGAATTATGGACGTCATCCCGTCTAATTCTGTAACCGTGATTTTCGAGGTGACACTAGACGTCTGGGACAGTCTGCCAGCCAATGCCTCGATCTGGTTTGTCGACTTCCAGCGGTATACCGTCGCCACCGAGTCATCGGTAGTCCCTGGGCCATCTGCCGTCTTTCCGTCACCCGGCCTGCACGGGCCGGTAGCACCATGCGTTACACAGGTGCCAAGCGTGCAGTCCTTGGGTTTCGCTAAGTACGCCAGCGGCAGTAAAGTCTCACCGTTCGGTCAGTTAAAGGAGAACGTCCCGCCCAGTGGGAAGGCGCCGTGGCAGCAGAGCCCAAGCAAGCTAAAGAAGGATAAAGATTGAGCGATGCGCAGTTACCGGTGCTAGGGAAGGAGTTGGGATACCGGGACAGCGTGGACGAGCTCAACGACGACCAGAAAAAGTGCTGCGACGACATTATCATCAAGTTAGGCGACGCCAACGGCAACGGAGAAAAGCCTGATGCCAGTTCTCGGGCTGGCCTCTGGAAGCGCGTCTTCGCAAATGGGTGGAATACCAACTGTCCAAACACCCACCCGGGTCCTATCCGCGCACGACGGGGAGTTGAGTCTATGACACAGATTGGCACCTGGATGGTCAACCTGCCGGCACCGTCGACGCCCACAAAAAGAAAGCGTAACGACGGCTTTACAGTCAACCAGCACCGCTTGGCCGGCGCCCCTGCGTTTATCAAGCCCAACATTAACTGGGACGATTTCGGCATATCGTTTTCCGTTTGCGATGCCAAGAGTTCCGGCGCCAATGCCAAGTATGTCGCCCTCACCCCAGGCTGGACCCTCCAGCAAGCGAGAGCGGAGGCAATGACGCATTGGGATGAACATGAGTGCGATCGCGTAATCGAGTACAACACCAAGCTTGCGGTCTGCTGGGCTCGGTCGCGTCTTCTAGCGCCCCACCGGGCGTCAGCAAGTGGGGGCAGCGCTGTAGCTCAATGCAGTCGCCCCGTCGGTACTCAGAACGAGATTGTAGTCAACACTGGCGAGTTCGTCAAGCTCGTTACGTGTGCAGATAAGATGAAGGAGATGGCGACACTCGTCGACGAGTCGAATAAGATTGCAAAAGCCCGACCCATCAAGAAGAGAAAGCTGGCGGATAACGCGTAAGCGCGACAAGGTTTGTAAGTTTATCCCTGCTGGCACCTCCCTAGCTAACACGGTGGAATGGGGCAGGTATTGCAATCGGCTGGTCTTGTGGTGTTAGGGGAGTGGAGCGAGGAGGGATATTAGGGCACCCAAACTGTACATCAAATCTGATGCCGAAGAGTTTTCCCCCATAAGTGGGCAGTCGATTGCTGGGTTCTCAAGCGGCATCTAGGTACTAAGACGAAGACTTAGCTGTGAGATGGCTCTATGGGGGTGGGAATCTCTTACTTAATGACGAAGATGCGGCAGCCGTCCTGCAGCAAGTGATCTCTTTTATGTTAGTGGAGGTGACGATGCACCGGAGCCATAATAGCTCCATTCCTCGCAAGGTCTTTAGCCCGTGGTCAGGTTCTAAACGTAGTTAAATGGTCTCCTTCAGCAACAGGGAGGTTATGGAAATAATTGGAATTCTTCTAAATTGCTGCGATGGCTTATAGGAAGAAGGAGAACTGGCCTCTTACGCGCTAGACCTCTTCTATATAGCTTCCTTTACGCCTTTAACGGTTTAGCCGTGTTGCCGCGGCTTGCCAGCGTTATTGCCGTTGTGGCCGTTATCGCCGTTATTGCTGCCTCGGCTAGTGGAAAGCTGTTAAAATGAGCAGATAAACTCTGCTGCGTGTAAAGTTAAAATAATAGGCCTCTATCTTTTACGATAATAACGTAGTAGTTTCATTTAACAGTTATAAGCCCGGCTCGAGCTTGTTAAAAAGGTCTTAAGTTCAATTCCTAATTAGCGCACTACCTCGTCCGAAAAAGGAGGGGTTATGTTGGATGCATAAGTGGAAGTGCCCCAGGAAAGGATGTCACGTGACGGCCGGAAGTAGAGGAATGGGCGCCTGAGGAATGGCGCCTGAGGAACGGGCGCCTGAGGAATGGGCGCCTGAGGAATGGGCGCCTGAGGAATGGGCGCCTGAGGAATGGACCCACAACGCATGGAATGGAGCGCTTCCAGAAGACAAAGAGCGCCAAGGAAGCCAATTGGCGCAACCGGAAAGAGTGCTCCACAACGCTGGAAAAGGATGATCCGCCGTTTGCTCCTTTGTTCCAGACCTGTCTATATAACTCATTAAACGGCCAGAAACGGCCTGCTAGACAGTCAAAGAAAAATGACACAAGTTGACCTCAATTACTACGTGTGCACTGCAAGCCGTGACTTCCAACAGTTATAAGCCCGGTCCGCAGACGACTTCCACTGCGTTAATACAACAGTCTACCGCTTCCAAGCACACAATACGCAATAAGCAACCATGTCAACAAATGATAAGAAGGTCTTCCTCACCAGCGCTAAGGACTGGGAAGAATGGGACGACTAGTTTAAAACCAGGGCAGGCTCTGCCCATATCTGGGACAAGATCGATCCTGACTTCGTCGGAAGAGAGGAGTTCCTTACCATGCCGTTAAAGCCCTAAGTGCGTATCTTCGAGAAAAGGATAATGGCTCTAAGACCCTCGGGAGCCGTAAGGCCATTAGGATTAAGATCAGGGCGGCCGTTAGGGATCTTGTTGGATGCACAAGTGAAAGTGCCCCAGGAAAGGACGTCACGTGACGGCCGGAAGCAGAGGAATGGGCGCCTGAGGAATGGGCCCACAACGTATGGAATGGAGCGCTCCCGGAAGTTGATGCAACCGGAAAGAGTGCTCCACAACGCCGGAAAAGGATGATCCGCCGTTTGATCCTTGGTTTCAGACCTGTCCATATAACTCATAAAACGGCCAGAAACGGCCTGCCAGACAGTTGATCAAGAAGAACACAAGCAATACACTACTTTTGACCTCAATTGAACGTGTGCGTGTAAGCCGTGACTTCCAACAGATCTACCTAATAAGAGGATCGTTAACCATTGTTAACAACAGCTTTGTAACTACGACCTTAAAGGAACCAGATCTAAGCGGCACCCTAGTAAGGAGCTTTGTAAAGCTTACGGCAAAAGGCCGTTTAAACTACTAGATAGCTATAGCCTCTTATAAACAAGAGAAGGACGACTACGAAAAGGAGATTAAGCGTGTTAAACGTCTTAAGGATTAGGTCGTTTTAATGATTAACGCATATTTAGTTAAGACTTCGTGCCCACCTAAGGGCACCCTTAATAAGTGGTACGTAAACCTGAAGTTATAAGTAGGAGTAACAGATTCGGAGGAAAGAAAGATTGCTCGTAATAAGTACTAATAAGTAGTTAAGCTACTTATGAAGCAACTACGCGATATAAGCAAGTGGGTTTTAAATTAAGAGTATACGTTTACTTAAGTAAAGTTAAAGGGTGTGCTTAATGTCTAAAATATTAAAGATTAGTTTAACGATTTTAAGAAGGCAATTAAGGGAGCTAACCTACGTTAAGAGTACTAGATCCAGTCGTACAATATATCACATCGAAAGGAGATTAAGAAAGGTACCCTCGATTATCGCGACCTTATTAACGCGATTAATAGGAAGCTACTTACCATTAATAATAATACCCGCACTGAAGTAGGCAAGGGATCTTTTTATAATCATAAGCGTCACGAAGACGCGAGTGACGACGAAGAGCGTAAGGAAAGAGGAGGAAGAAGAAACAAAAGGAAGCATTCAATAAGCGAGAAGTTTAAGGAAAAGGCCTAATGCAGTGCGTGCAAGCAGGATTATCACATCTTAGCAAAATGTTACTACGTGTTCTTAAAGCTAGCCTTAAACTAGTTCAAACTTAACGAACATATTTAAAAGAGGGTTAATAAGGCTCTTAAAGAGGATAAGAACTTAAAGAACTTAAGAATTTAAAGAGTAAGAAGAAGACGAAGAAAGAGGACTTGATAAGCTCGTTAAGGGACTCGAGGCAAAGGGAGCGCTTTACAGAGCGTTCCTAACTGCTTAAGAGGATGGCAGAGATTAAGGCCAGCTTTATAACTATAAAGGGAGTAGCGTTCATAATTCAATCCTATCCTCTTATACATTCGGCAATACTTAACTCTAATTCCACCCTCTATATCTTTAACTAAATAAGCCGCTTCCTGAACTTTAGGCGAGTGGCGCTAAGCGACTGCATTTAAGCAAGCGACCACTAAATACCGATTCTAAGCTATGGCGAAGTGGATATTAAGGTGCAAACGCCAGCTAGAAAGGAGAGGCTATTACGCCTGTACGACGTAGCATACTACGAAGAAATCGCATATAACTTAGTCTCCTTACGTAAACTACGTTAAAGAGGGTTCTATTAAGATAATAAATCAGATCCCACGCTCTTAAAATGATCAGACGGATCAGTTTTATACGCTTTAACTGAAAAATATAACTAATTCATGATGGAGCATATCTCGGAAGACGTTAATAAAGCAACCTTCTATGCACGTAGGAACCAATTTAATAGTTGGATTAAAAGGAAGTCAGTAAGAGTAGAGGCGCTCACGTAGCACCTTCGCCTCGGTCACTTAAGCCCGGGAGCTTTCGAGCACTTAGTTAATAACTCTTAAGGGGTGCGCATTAAGGGCATAATAACTACGAAGTGCAATGCTTACGCATAAAGAAAACTTAAGCGCTAAATAAAACGTACCTTAAGGGAGCTACGTAAGGGAGTAAGGGAAAGATTAATGATTAACTTCCATGATTTTGAAGAAGACTAGGAAGGCTACTTAAGCCTAATGCTAGTTACTTATCAAAAAACTGGATACTATTAAGACTTTTACTTAAAAGATCGGATCGCGGTGTTAATTATTACTACGTTAAAGATCCTACTAAGCCTGCTTAAACGCTAGTATAAAATTAAAGTAAAGGTAATTAAGTGCGATAATGAGATAGTTATAATTAAGCTTAAAGTGAAGCGCTTTATTAAGCTTTAAAGCATTAGAATCGAGCCTTCTCCTCCTTATATGTAAGCGCTAAATAAAGGTGCGGAACGCTTAAAGGGCGTGGTATAAGATAAGATGCGCTTAATAAAGGTAAGAATAAAGCTTCTAAATAAACTTTAAAAGGAGATATTAAAGATACGGTATATTTATTAAACCGTACGTTAAGATATAAAAATAAATAGAAAATACTATTCGAAAGTTTCCACTTAAAGGATAGGGAGTAAAGAAAGCTAAATTAAGCCCACTTATAGACATTTAGCTATAAAGCTTACGCTCTCACTATGAAAGCTATAAAGCGGGAATAGCATTTAAAGCGTATAAACCTTAAGGCGTGGATCGACTACTTAATAAGATACTAATTAACGAACGTTTACTAGATTTAAAACCTAGCCCTTAATAAAGTTGTAGTTATAAAAGACGTGATTTTAATGAGATAAACACCTTTAACGGGAACTTAAAGACTATAAGAGATGATATTCATAAAGTTAACTTTAAGAAGTTAGTTAAATAGCTTTAAAAAAGCGATACGTTAAAAGAATAAAATAAGTAAGTTTAACTAATGAAAGAAGATCTTTAAGAAGTAAGAGACTTAAAGGACTTTATAAAAGATGAAACTAAAGCGTAAGAAGTGATTAATAATGATAATGCTAAATTGTAAGAAGTAATTAAATAAAGCGTTAATAAGCAGTTAAAGGAAAAGGAGTATATAAAGGCCAGATTTAAGCTTCTTTTAACTCCGCCACCCTCGCCGCTAGCTATAATGCTAGCAGCTACGATCACACCGTTAAGAAAGCTACTTCCTTTAAACCCTAAAGGACGCTTTGTAAGAAAGGAGGGAGCAATAAACTAAATAAAGTAGGGAAAAGGGACTTAAGGGTAATATGCTACCGAGATCTTAAACGTTAGTATTAAAGATTAAGGGTGATATACTATCGGACTCTTAACAGTAAATAAAGTAAGGACTTAAAGGCCCTTAAACCTTAGTATTAAAAAGTAGCTAAGCGTAAGCTAAATAAAGTTAAAAAGCTAACTAAGCATAAGCTAAATAAGGTTAAAGAATCTTCCTTTAAGCATCGAAAACTAAAGCAATAAGGACTAATTAAGCGTAAGCTAAATAAAGTTAAAGAATTTACCATTTACACTATAAGTTTATAAGAGTAATAAAAGTTAATTAAGCATAAGTTAAATAAGGTTAAAGCATCCTTTAGTTACTTTAAAGCTACATTATACTAATTGCTAATAAGGCGCCTTTTATATGAGAACCCGGGCAAGAGTGGTAAATAACTTAAAGAAGAAGGTCCATACGAGAGCTATCGTAAAGAGGATAATAAGGAAGCCTCGGTCGTTACACCATAAAGATCTTTTAACACCTCTTAAAAACTACGTAAAGCTTAAGGACCACGCCTTAAGTAAGCAATTTAAAGAAGTAAAGAAAGTACATCTCTGTAGCCACTAAGATATAAAGTCTTAAGTGAAAATCAGTTATAAAGACCTAAGGGCTAAAGGATAGAAGATCCTTAACTGTAAGTAAGTATATATATATAAATTTAATAAGCATGGTAAGTTCGATAAGGCTAAAGCGAGGCTCATTATAAGAGGTGATTAATAGCTCCTTAACCCTTACGTAAGCAGTTATATAGTAACCTTAACTAAAAGGTCCTTCCGAACGTTAATAATGATTATAGCACGATACAACCTTAAGCTACTGCAGTACGACGTAATTAATGCTTTCGTTAACGTAAAACTCGACGAAAAAGTGTTTATAAAAATGCCGTTAAGACATCGAAAGGCTAGCATAATACTTAAGCTTAAGAAAGCGCTTTATAAGCTTTAGCGGTCGCTATTACTATAGTAGAGATCTCTTATATAGACCTTATGCACACTCGGCTTCCAACTAATACCCTATAAGCCTTACTATTTTATTAAGGATAGAGTGTTCTTTTTCTTTTACGTAAATAACATCACCTTAACGTTTAACGAGAAGGACCGAGCTAAAGCCCTTACCCTAATCGAACAACTAAAGTAAAGATATTAGCTTACTAAAGGAAAAGACTTATAGTGGTTCTTAAGCATTAAGGTGCTTAGAGACAGAGAGAAGAAACTTATTTAGCTCTCCTAATCGTCGTATATCGAGAATATCGCTAATCTAACGTAAACTAAGCAGGCAGCGAGCACCCTAATAGCAAGAGAAGAGCTCCTTTCGTTTAAAGGCCCCTATGCTGGCGTGCTACGTGGATTGCGAAATGTTCTGCATGCTTAAGAACGACCGAGCAGTCCTTGTAAAGTAGGGTCATGGAGAACCCCACCCGTGTAGTGACGGGGGCTCCTTTTTTTTCCGTATCCAGATATGGGCGCTAAGAAGAAGGCCGGTGGGCGCGTTGTTAGAACCGGGGATTTTGTCGAAGACAAAATGGGCCCTTCTATTTCCCGTAGATTTGTTTTGCTAGTAACCCTGGTATCACTACGATGGAAGTGATGCTAGTATCCCTGAATGAAAATGATACATCGCTGGATAGGAGTGATACTGGTCATTCTGAGTATTATTCTTAGGGGGCGGTAAGGATGAAAAGCAGGGCCGTTTAGTCCAGTCCTTCAACAGTTACAAGGTGCCGTCAGTCGATACGATGGGGACGTATGATGTCTTAAGACACACCGGCTCGAGAATCTGCCTGTCCCTGCCCGATTAGACTTACGAACCTCCCTTATGATGCATATCCGGTAGGAGACTTGAATGGGTAGTGGAAGGACATTCCGCGGTTACAAACCCTTTAGCGTATAGCTCACCAGAAACCTGTGCATGGGCGCGTCCCTTATAAGTCGATTGCAGGTTGATTTACAGATCTGTATAACCGATGCTACAAAGTCTGCCTTCGTGTTCGTGAGTCGAGGACAGGACGTCGGTACCCTCCATTGACGATCCCCGACGTCCGATCGGCCTAAGGCTTCCCCCTGTTGCCATGCTGCCCTCACTTCGCCGTTCCAGCGTGGGCGGTCCCACAATAACGATGGTGGTCCATGGCTTTGCTGGTTGCATTTACAAGTTCCGGGCAAGCAGACCATCTTCAACCCGTCCTTACACACTGTGACGCGGCTATTGTCGCTGGTGGTCACCTCGCGCCACCAGCACTTCAGCCTGCGAAGGTCTTCCTTTTGCTGATGTCCACAGAAGAGAAAGCTCGTACGGCTCTTTGCCAGCGATCGGACGTGTAAGGGATCAATGAAATTCCATACGTAGCGCTTCATTCCGTCGACAAGCGTGAAGATGTTGCTGGCAAGTATGATGGACTTGCGCGATATCTCCCTAGAATATCCTCTCGGAATCTCTGGCCCTCTAGTATCCAGTTTTGACAGATGTTGACGATGTCGACATCGAGGTAGGGTTCGGTCTCGACAAACTCCTTCAGCCTCAGGATCGAAGACCGTGGCGTGGCGCTGTTGACGACGAGAAGGAACTGAGATTCCGGACGAAAAATATACGGGTTGTAGACTTGGAAACTAATTTTCTGGATGATGCAAGTAACTGGTGCATCATGTTTATAACTCCTGCACTTTAGCTTGAAAGAGATGTTCGCGGCCGAGAAGGACGGGAGATCGCGTAAGACGCTGACTGTCGACAGTTAGAGATGGGTTAATCGAATTCCATTGAGAGACCTCTGGAGAGGAAGAGAGACTTCAGTCTGTAGATGGCTTCAAGCCTTATATACATGCGTTGAGTCCTAGGCAGCAGGTTGGTGCCTACGTTAGTTCAGTGTGCCTGCGTTAGCTCCCAGGCACCTGTGACGCTATTCCAAGTCTGACACTGACTTCTACGGCAACGGATGTTCTCCTACACCGTCGAAAGCCCAGGCGGTCATGCCATGGAAGTGCATTTACACTAACCAAGTCGGCGTTGAAGTTCGTGAACTCCGATATCTAAAGACTCCCGCCTTCAAATATATCTACACGTACGCCGAACTAGAACTCCTGCTTTAGCTAGAGTCTGAAACAAAGCTACAACTAAATGCACCTACATTGATGGTTATCCTGGCAACCTCGCCCTTGGTTAAACAACTCAGGTAACTTGACTCTCTAAAATGTAGTTCAGGGTCTGTCGGTGTCCCATTCTCCCCAGCAGAGGGCGAACTGCTGGGTTGTCGGCCGTGTAAGCGGTTCTAGGTGACGGCGACGGATAACGGCGAAGCGCTGGTCACGGTGCGCTGTTCCTGATACGGCTGTGCACCAGCATCATAAGGTGGAGGAGGGCTGTATGTGCGGGTATGGCGAGGCGCTGGCTGCCGCTTAGCAAGGAATTGCGGGTAAGGAGGAAGTCCTTTATGGTTGTGAAGAATATGTCTCATCTCATCCATCCTCTCCTGCATTGTCTCCCGCAATGTCTCTGCTGAATTGATTAATACGCGGACCATAGTGTTACTGGTGGGTAGGAAAGATCAGAATTCCTGGTGCTTTAGAAAGAAAGAGAATGGGGGAAAATGGGAAGGAAAGTAGAAATAGCTGAGAGTAAGATCGTAGACCAGAGTGTTTGAACTTGCATGCTGTGCTTTTAAAGGTATAGGTTTTAAAGTCGTTTGAGAACAAATTTCTAAATAGTTATATGCCCCCCGAAAAGATCGAACTCTCCGTGGAATATAACCTATTTTTATCTTTACTTTTTATTGAGCCTATGTTTAATATTCATTGCTTAAGGCTATTGGCTAAATGGACTTTCTCTACTATGTAGATTAACGTAAGAAGGTAGACAAAGTAAAGTAGTACTATTGTTCTCCTTAGAGGGCTTCATTGTAGTGAGTTAGCTCTTTAACATAGCGACTTAGGCAGTCATTTAGCTAATCTGGGGTGGAGCCCTATCGCCAGGACAATTTATTGCACGGATGATGTCAGTGGTCTTGTAATAGCTGTCAGCAAGGGGATTCTTATCAAATATTCCGAGCTCTTCGAGCCGAGTGTGGTCCTACATCACATAGCCCCATCTGCGGAGCGGCCACTGTTCGATGCGATCAGTACACATAAGGTGCTCCAAGCGTGGAGGGCGCGACCACCGCCATACCCTCTCCGGCCCTGCGTCGCCATCGTCAACGAACGACGGCGTATCGATCAGGGGCACTCCCGGGAGTATTTCTCTGTCGCCCAGATTGTCGGCTCGCGACATATCGAACACCAGGGTTCCGTGGAAGATGTTAAGTTGAATAAGCGGTTGTAGGAGTCCAGAACGCTCTTCAAAATCGCCAGCCACTATCTTGTAGAGCTTGGCGAGACCCATGCTCGCGACCTTGAGAATTTCTTCATCGAGCTCAATAAAGCCAGATGCCCACCGGCCACTTATGCCGTAGTGCCTGGCAGTTTCATTGTATGCTGGGAAAGAAAAGTAATTGTCAGCTCTCTTGCACTACCTGACAAACCGGGGGCGTTACCAAGGTAGGTACTAGGAACCACCTCTCGAGCGAGGAAGTCGTGGATGCATCTATGCTGAGCGTTTTCCCACGGAGAAAAGTGAGCATAAAAGTATGGGATAGTGGAATCTCGGCCACTCTGAAGTAGGTTATAACCAGTTCGCCATCCATACATCCGGTTATAGATCTCAAGCCTGTAGAGAGCCCGTTCCACGCGAGTCCTCTCGGAGACAGTTGGCGGGCGTCCTTCCAGGCTCCTCCTCAAGCTTGGACCGTGGGGGTCATATTCTTTGTCTTCTAGGCTGCCCACGGCCTGGAAGAATCTGTCGGCGAAGTGTCGCACATAGTTGTGGAATGCTGCAATAGTAAGCGCATCGCGTATGCTCCACCTTGTTGGAGGCGGTGACCGCTCGGCCTTGTTCAGACAGTTGTCCGCGAACTCTCGTCGCTCCCTCTTCATTCCCGCCGCATCTGTTTCGACTGTCGCCACAATGTGCTTGAGACTTTGGAAGTGAAGGAATGCTTCTTTAAGAACCTCTGGGCCAATTTGGTTAATAAGAACCTTTCCCACAAGGCGCTCCTTTTTGTCTGCCGAGGCTACATAAAGCAAGCGGCAGGCTCGCCTTGCGTTTAAAAGAGAAGACAAGTCGGGGAGAAAGGATAGGATCAACTTCCATAACTCGAGAGGGACGCGCTCTATTGAGCTTCCGGTGCTTTCCGTGGATGAAGATGTCGTAGGCAGAATGCGAAGAAGCAGTGTCAAGAAAGCTCGGGCGAGGTTTAGATGATGATGGTTGTATAGTGGTTAATACGACTAGACGTGTCAGTTTAACGGTGAAGCAAGGAGATATAGCATGAAGGAGAACAAAGGCAAAGCCTCATGCACACCTTGCCCAATCTTCTGCACACTTGGCTGCCCTCAGAATAGCGTATGCGCTATGGCCAAACGGGGCCCAAGTACGGTGGCTCAAAGCCGAAACCGTCTCATAAGGCTTATAACCTACTAGTAGGCCTACCGGTCTGTTACAGGCCTACCAGTCCGTCACAGGCCTATCGGTCTGTTACAGGCCTACCGGTCCGTTACAGGCTTACCGGTCCGTCGCAGTCAATGGAGTCGGTCGCAGTCAATTGAGTCGGTCGCAGTCAATAGAGTCGGTCGCAGGCCTACCAGTAGTAACAGATATTTCTCTTAGGAGCATGTTCGTGTTGAGAAGATTGCGGACACTGAACACTACTCTCCAGGATTGACCGCACATTAATATAACTCGCTAGTAGGAGCAGTAATAGGCTTATAACATTACAAAATCGACTAAAGTGCCAGGTCCTGTCTTTGGCCGCTGTGGCCTTTTCTGGCTTATCTTGTAAGCTACGTATATAAAGTCAGCTATGGGTGCCATTTTTACATGCATACTTGGAGCCAATATCGGCCTCAGAGAGACAAGGTGCGCAAGGGCTAAGCTTGCTGCATTAATGATTCTTTGGGAGACGCGCAAATCGGAGTCTTTTAGGCCAGTCATGGAAAGAAGTATATGTATCTCTGAATTGAAATGCTCCATCTTAGAGATATCTTGTGCATGCTAGCCCTTCTACTTCTTTGCTTAACTCGGTCTGCTAACAAACCTAAATCAGCCTCTTCGACAAGTCGAGACCATGATTTTCAAGGCGTTCCTTGCCGCTCTACTCACTGAAGCGACAGCCCTGGCCGCCGCTCGTCCCTGCAAGCCAACAACAACGCAAGCTAGCTGGGTCTCCACGCCTAGTCTCCCTAGCACCGGCTGTAGGTTGAATCCTAAGTCTATATACGTGATGTGTAATTCCAACCCTCGTTACAGCGGCCGATCTTTCTCTGCCACCGCCAGGCATGGTTCTCAAGAAGATCGCTCTCGGTCATGGCATCCAGAATTATAGCTGCGCAACATCTGATGCCGCAACACCTACGCAACTGGGCGCGCTCGCGGCGCTCTACGACGTTACGAGTTTATATCCAGGAACGCTAAGAACGGGACTGAACAAGACGACCTTCAACGCATTGTCGACAATCCTCCTCTGGTCCCAGTCAATCCCCCTCGACCTAGTAAACACCGAAGCTGCATGGCCAGGAACAACTTCATGACCTAAAATATTCCCGGAGTCGAGCTACGGCGCTAACACACAGCATCCATTCTTAGCAGCGGCGGACATCCGTATTATTCCGACTATAGCGACGATAAAGTTTTTGGGCCGTCACTACTTTGATCAAGATAGTCTGCCGACGTTCGATCTTCTAACGGTAGGGCTAAAGGCTAGTGTGGTTAAGAACGAGTCTATTAACGCACCTCTCGCCGCTAATAAAGGCATTATCGGCTCCGGTGCTATAGTATGGCTAAAGCTGGTAGATAGCGGTAGAGGAGTATCTAACGGCTTAAGTCTGGTGTACCGCGTTATTACGGCCGGCGGTGCGGCGGAGCCTTGCAGAGTTAGTGGTGCGGGTAATGGCAGCGTGCCTTACGCAGCGTTTTATTGGTTTTACGGCGCGATACGATAGTTTCTACTGTAATAGCCTGGTGGGCTGGGAAAAGATATGACTTGAAGCTTAGCAATGTGTGACCCCTAACCTTCCCCACTCAGTCTGCCGTCCTTACGGCTCCAGCCTCAACGTCTATGATTTAGTACATTCCTTAGCGTACTGAAAGCTGAAAGGTGCAAGTTGGTAAACTCCTGGTTCTCTCATGTGTTCCGCTCCCCACAGGCGCTGTAGCGGATGCCGAATCTGTAAACACTTTTCTCGTTACTGTAGGTCTAATTCACTGTGGAACCTGTTAGTTGACAGATAAAGACTTTGGAAGTGTGCAATTTATTGGAACTTGGTCTTTAGATGAACTATCTCTCTGGCCGTAGTGCTAATACAATCCTCCTTGACGTTATAGTTATGCCGAGGGATGCAGTTCTGGTGGGGGATAGTAGAGTCTCTGGCACTGCCGGCATATCTGAGCAGACTTTGGGGCGTGTGGTTTGGCTCCCTCTCGTAAACTCTTATGTCGCGAGGTCCGCTGAGCGAATCGTGATACTTGAGATGAGGTGCTTGTTTACAGAGAGTTTCATGGTTTAGAGGTTGGGTCTGGTAGCTGGCGGGGCGGTCGCGCTGTGCTCCTTGAAGGCAACCTCTGCGCGACGGCCCAATCGTGTGCCGCATTTGGCGTAAGACTGAAACGAAGGGTAATGCGCGTGTCGACAGCGCACCACCCCGGTGGTGCTAAATGGCAGCTAGGGCGCAGTTTGCCGGGGGCCAACCGTCCCGAAGAAGAAAAAGGTGGCGCCATGGGAGCGAAAAATGGACCTAGGTGGCTAAAACCCGCCCCCGCCCTTACACCACGGGATATTTTTACTTTTTTAATATTAAAAACCATACAAATTACACGACAGAATATTAGAAAGTCTCTGCGCATAGAAAATATTCCAACTTCTGCAACTCCTGCTCACTAAAGATAGGTCGCACTGAAGACACTTGTTGACGATGTCAGTAACCTTGCCATTGAGAGGTGTCTGCTTTAGAAACTCCCCTTCATTCTCTCTCCAGAAATCGTCTGCGACCTCACGGATGAGGAGGTGCAGCGCATCGCGGCGGAAAGCAGCGAATCCGCGGCCGAGAGGGCGCTGGCGACTGAGAAGCTCAGCGTGTTGGAGAGCGGCATGGCCGAGTTGAAACGGCTAAAGATGCATAGTGCTCCAGTGGGTGATGACAGCCCCGCATTGCGGAGAACCCTGTCGATCCATACTATTAGCAACAGTGTAGACAGAAACAGTACCTAGTTCCACACTATTGGCGATATTGTGGACAAAAACAGCACTTAGTTTTAACTACACTATTAGCGATAGTGCGAACAGGAACACTACCTAGCTCCACATTGACCCTAGACGGCAAAGCTAAGTGGCACCGGCAGATCAAAATCCTTCCGTATCGATACACTATTGGACCATATACGTGGTTCGATGTGCACAACCGGATCTGGGTCTCTCATCGGAGTGGTCTCGAACTGAATTCCACCGACGACCTCCTCGCCGGTGGTCTGGGCTTCGACTGCATGCCTGGACTCCACAGGCATGGCGACGAACTGCCGGACCTCACCCACGGTGTAGCAACACGATCAAGCCACTTCTGGTCTGGCACAACAATGTAGTCTTGTATGGGTTGACCTCGAGCCATTCTTTGCCTCCGGCGAAGAGTCGTCGCTGCTGTCTCTACGGCTGGCTCGCCTGACACGGCGTTGACGGCCCCACGTAGATCTCTGATGGCGTACCGCTTCTCTAACTTGAACGGTATCCACATGGCCTCCCGTTCTGATTCGGGGCACGTCAGCTGCTTGCGTTGGTGAGAAGGGATCCAACGACTTACGATACATCGGCATGGAAAGACCGCCCTTGGCGACCATGTCGGCGGGCATACCAGAGACATGCCGTGCGACTTGGAATAGCGGAAATTTGCCGAGATCAGGAGGGAGCTTCGATACCTGATGGTTATCTGGAACTCTGATCGTCCGCCGGAACGACATGTCCAAGTCGCCCAGAAGGGAATGGTCGTCCCGCAGCCGGTTGATTGGCGCCATCGATAGAGAAGATGCCATTTCGTCTGGTTGTAGGTTCTGATACGTTTAGGAGGGCAATGTTCCTGAACTGGGAAGGCAAGGAAAATACTTCGCTGAGTGCCATCCCACGCGATGGTGCTCTCCGGACCATGCTCCTGCAGTTCGCGGACGCCAGCTCGCCTCTGCACGCCAGCCCGCCTCTGCACGCCAGCCCGCCTCTGCACGCCAGCCCGCCTCTGCACGACAGCTCGCCTCTGCACGATGGAATAAGAGGTGGAGTCTATAACATTGCCCTAGAATGCATGCGTTGCGGACACCTGGCTATTCTGGGCGGACATCCGATGACATGGAGAGGTTAGTCGCTTGTGGCCCGCCAGATGGCTCTTGAGAGGCACGTCGGTAATCAAGACAAAGCCCTCACAACCTTCGCATCGCCCGGGACCACTAACGCGTGTGGCCGGACCACGCAAGGCGGACATTCGCGTGTGCCCGGGGGAAGTGTGAGCAACACTGCAGGCAACGCCGAGAGTGGGTGATTAGGAACTGGCCAACAATAAGCAAAAGCAGTCTAGTTTCGCAAATTTCAAGCGTGGCTACCCGGAGCTCACAATGCCGCGGCATCGCCGGCTGCCGGTCCTTGGCGATCGCGTACCTAAATCCGGGGCTTGCGGCACGGAGACAACCACTTAGTCTTACCTAAATCATCCTCACCCCAGCGTCGAGAGCAACGATAATGCAGCTCCCAATCGCCCTACCGAGCTCCAGATCAGTCCCGGCAACGCGCACTGCGTCACGAGGCTAACAGCGACAGTATCTCCAACGCGAGGTATCCAAGCCTATGAATCGAGCCGTGTTGGCTAGACCCGCCCCTGGATAAAGCCCCCACGGTCGGTGCGGATATGACTCTCGCGGATATGGACACGATGAACGCTACGTATACCGTGCTGCCGCGGCATCCGATGCCAGTCGTGACTGGCACGCGAGAACCTGGCCAAACCCGGTGATAGACTCAACAGACTCAGGCTCTTCATGCTCCTCTGATGATGACCGAGCTTAGCTCAAATAACGAGAACACCATGACATGGAGCGCGGATACGTAAGAGGGAGTGCCCGCCACGGACTGGCACAATTTGGATGTGGTGACCTCTGCCGGGGAGCCAGAAAATCCGCGAGTGGGCAAAGGTAGTGAGACTGTGACAGTGGTTTCGGACTACTGGAACACGACCGGTCGAATTGGATGGATCTCAAGCATGTTGATACAGGCTGAAGGCAACGGTTGAAGTTACGTCTTACCCGTGTTCGTCGGCGACGGCGCCGGGTCGGGCAATGTTTCATATGACGCCGGGGATCAACCTCCCAGATCTGACCGTCAGCACCTACTGGCCGCAGAGCGTGATGGACAGGCTGGGGTATTATCCGTCAAAATGCGAGCTGGGGCCATGAACCGGCTATCGGTGGAGGCATGCGATTCCCTCGACGGCCTGAAGGACGGATTCATCGACGACCCCGACGCGTGCGACTTCGATCCGCAGACAGTGGTGGGCCAGACGGTCGACTGCGGCAACAGCACGACGCTCAAGATATCGGCGCAAACGGCCAGCATCGTGCGCGCCATCCGGGAGGGGCCTACCGGCGCGGACGCCAAACCGCTCTGGGTCGGCACGGGGCACGGCACACCGTTCACGGGGGTGCTGGCATTCGCCAACACCAAGTGCGACAGTGGGGTGACCAACTGCACCGGCGTGCCCTTCCCGATGGCCGTGGACTGGCTCAAGAACTTCACGCGGCGGGACCCGAGCTACGACGTGACCAAGATGACGCTCACGGACCTGGAGGAGAACTACTATCTCTCGCGGCAGCAGCTGGGGCCCATCATCGCGGCCGACGATCCGGACCTGTCGCCCTTCCGGGGGCTCAACCGGAAGCTGCTGAGCTGGCAC
This sequence comes from Diplogelasinospora grovesii, assembly GCA_033297225.1. Taxonomy (NCBI): domain Eukaryota; kingdom Fungi; phylum Ascomycota; class Sordariomycetes; order Sordariales; family Diplogelasinosporaceae; genus Diplogelasinospora; species Diplogelasinospora grovesii. The sequence continues at coordinate 18,191 of MU853996.1, read as the reverse complement.
GGCCTGGTGGACGAGTGCATCACCATGCGCGGCAGCCGGCTGTACTACGACCGCGTGCTGCAGGTCGACGGCAACGCGAGCGACTACTTCCGCCACTTCGAGGCCCCCGGCGTGAACCACTGCAACGCCGCCCCCGGCGCGTTCTATCCGCTGCGGGCGCTGGACGCGCTGACGCGGTGGGTCGAGGGCGGGATCGCGCCCGACGTGCTGGTGGGCTACAAGATGCCGAATGCTACGACTATCACGGCGGATTCGGAGGCGAGCAGGCCGGTGTGCAGGTATCCGCAGGTGTTAAGGTATACTGGCGGTGATGCGGGGAGTTACGGGAGCTTTGGGTGTGTGGCGAGAGGTGCGAAGGGGACGGGGACGGGTGCAAACGGCGGGGGAAGCAGGAGGAGAGATGAATTGTGATGCTGCATTGGTGGGAAAGGTCGTAAAAGCAAGTTCAATTGGGATGGATCGGAAGATGGCGACTATAGCACCTCCTGGAGCTTGAAGTGAGGCGAGAGGAAAGGATGAAGACGAAGGATGACTGATGTTTTATGATAATTATGATGCTTGGCAGTGGATTCGGAACTAATAGGCGTTAAAAGCTTGGTTGTCGGGATGGACGGGGAAGGACGGAAGGGCAGAGTCGACCAAGTAACGTCCGCATCTCGGGCGACGGAGCAAATTCCGTGCCCCGGAAGGGGTTGTGATGCCCGTGTTTGGAATTCAACCAGGGATCAGAGCACAGACTAAGCCTGTACCGACATGCTCGCAGTTGAACTCGTGCACCAGCGCCAGAGCCCATATTCGCCGTCCTAACTGCACACCCCTTTTTGACACCTTCGAGGCGTTACCGCTCTGGACAATTGTTTCATGGCCATGGTGGTGTCATGATACATGTGCAGGCCGTAGATAGACTAGACTGCTGGTGGCCGGTGAAGAAGTGGAGACGTGCCGATCGCCTCTGAAGGGCTGCCAAGGTTGTGTCGCTGCAAGTCGCTCGAAACTCTCTTGCCCCGCATTTCGGGAGTCTGATCAGCTATGAAGCTTGACCTGTTATGCATTAGTTTCGAGTCGATCATCGCTTGGACCATCCGGCCATGCAATACACCGTCTTTCAGCGGCTTTTCACCGTCGGTGGCTCTGAAACTACCCACTTTGGTATATTGTGGTCATAAACTGACCGGCTTCTGGCTGTTTGTGGTCCAATACGTTACCGAAGAAGAAATGGCTTAGGCCATTGCTCGAACCAAATATGCATCAAACTTTGCAATTTAAAAAGGTACCTTGGTCTAGAGGTAAGGTGGGTAGGCAGTAGACGTCTAGAGCCTGGATATGCAACGTCTCTCGAAAGTGAGCTAAAATTGAAGGTCATAGCGAGACCCAGAGCGACAGGCCAGGGGGCCCCAGGCAGTTGTGTGTAAGCCCGGTCGATTTGCAGACCTCACCGACAGCTTTCAACTGCGATACAACTGGGGTGTTTTGCATGTGTACACAGGTAGCTTCTGTGTCGGTGACCACAATTGGTTGGGCGGCACCCTACAATGGCAAGGGTCCCGAAGCAGAACTTCCATCTTCCCTGGGCATGTCAGGCTCTAAGCATGTCTGTTTTCGCAACGCTAGGGTTGTAGGATTCCTCGGGTTGGGTCCTTACCGCTCCCGCGCCACGTGGGTGCGCTAACCCGGTGCCAAGAGACTGACTCTAGGTAAGGTACTTCAGCATTAGCATGTCAGAGGCGAAGTCACTGTGTCGATGGAGACGATGAGACCAGCTTTCATCTCGTCCAGCGAACTTGATGCATACCATGGGTTCTTCACCGGCCTACTCACTAGGCAGCTCACATGAGGGCAACAGGTCGGGTATCGGCTCCCAATGGTCGACTTCAGACCGGTAGAATGATCGAGCAGTCCATATGTGATCAACGCCGACCTGAGGGTCCGAGCGTATGTGAGGCCCTGCGCTGCATAATAAGCTTGCAAAGAGTAAGTCAACAGCCCGGGCAGGCCCTGGTTCGACTCTTCACAAAACAGTTGATACGCGTCTCTGGTGGTTTCCACCTCCCACATTACCCCGGAGAATACTAACTATTGACAGGCTAGTGGCAACCGGGGTTATGCGGAGCGCGCATGCACGGTCGTCTTAGTTTGCCGGGAATGTGCCTAATTAGTCACTGGCGGCCTTGCTGTCACTTTAGCACACACACCAAACGCTGGCGCAACGCAATTTACTCCAGGAAAACAGCACGCATTCTTCAGAATGAGGAGATTATGGCCTTCTGGAACACTCATCAGCCATATACATAATGCCTGACCCGCTTGACTCTTCAGCAAGTCTTTCCCCAGGACTATGCTTGACTAAGGCCAGGTCTTCCGCTTCTTACTCGAGGTCTTGACAATGGCGTCCGAAAGCGACATCAAAGTTGCCTCTTTGGCAGCGGGCTTCACACTTGGCTTCGGCTTTCTGACAGTGTGGGAAGCTATGAAGCAGACCAGACGGAATCGAAACCCTCTCCGAAGCATATACATCTACATGGTATGGGGCGAGATTGCGGCAAACATCGCAATTGGCATTATCGGCTGGCTGTTCCTGGACGGCATCCTGGGCCCTAGGTTAGTCTTTCAGACTGATGTCGTTGGGGGGTAGTGACTGATGCTGACGCCTCGAAAGTGTGGTTGTCCTGTTCTTTATTCTCTTCCTCTGGGTGTTCGAGATCCAGTTCCTCATGCAAATCATCATCAACCGGATCGCTGTCATCGCCGAGAACAGGAAGACGACCGAATACTTGCGGTGGGGAACTGCGACTGTCATCACTATGATCAACATCGCCGTCTTTTGCATTTGGATCCCAGCCCACACACTTCCACCAGTCAGCCATACCTTTGTGCGAATCAACGAGTACTGGGACCGCACTTCTAAAGTCCTCATCCTTCTCGTCGATGCGGGACTCAACTATTACTTCCTGCGAACGGTCAAGATCCGACTGGTCAAGCAGCACGGCCTGGTCAAGTACGCTCCCCTCGTGGGCTTCAACGCTAAACTTATGGTGCTCTCCATCATGATGGACGCCATGCTCATCGGCCTGATGTCCCTCCCGAACCAAGTCGTCTACATCCAGTTCCACCCCGTGGCATACATGGTCAAGCTCAACATCGAGATGTCCATGGCGTCCCTCATCAGCCGGCTGGCCCAGAGCCCGACAGATGCTGAGATCAACCCCAACTCACTCTCGCAGGAGCATGGCAAGTCCCGAGACTTGAGTCGCTACTACGCCCACGATTCTTCCCGGGCCCACAGCCATGTGCTCAAGTCGTTTCACCGCACCAGCATCGGCGCGTCTCCCGCGGATGACATTGAGACAATCTTAGCTGATGACACCGGCATCCATCGAAGAACCGACCTTGATATTCAGGTTGAATCAGCAGCTTCCTCTCGGTCGAATGTGACTAGCAGGGATACAGATAAGACCGTGAGGACGGGTATGGAAGATGAGCAGTCGCTAACGAACGCTGTACATCCAAAGGGCAGCCGGGGAATGTTCGGACAAGATGTTGGGAAGAGAAGATAGGGTGCGAGGGTTGTGTGCTGATAGGATTGTGATCTCTGGATAGGTGCCACATCCACTGTATTAGTATTCTCGACGACTGATGTGCCTTAGCAACAAATAATCTGTATTACCATTAGACGCTTTTACTCGGTCAGACACCATCTGACCGTGACACGGTAGTCAGTCTTGTTCTCTCGACATTGTCTACTTACCATACCTGAGCAAGTGCAGGAGTTCTGTCGACCGCGCGTGAGACGGCTCTCAGTACTAGACGTCTAAGTTCTGGCGTAACACCTGGGTGGTAGGATTAAGCAACACCCTCTCACCTCTGGCCGTTGAATCTAAGACTAGATAAGCCCGGCCTCTACCATTGCTCCACTTTTTTGCTCCGCGGACTCGGCGGACTCAGGACTCCGAGGACTTTCCCTCTCCCGAGGACTCTGCGACTTGATTGCTCGGACCGATGTATGTTTTGTTTAGCGGCAGCCGAGTCTCCGCTAATGACCAGGTGCTTGTTGCAGCCAGCGGCGTATTCGTGCCCGCGGCCGAGAGCCTTCTCCATCCATCACGCACAGACGGGGCAAGTGGGTAACAAAACAGACCGGCTAACAGCAACTGGTAATTGTTAGTGGTTACCGGTTACTTGGCCGTCACCCACTTGCGGGGGAACAGACGGGGAGGTTGAAGGCTGCTGCACCCCGTGACTTCAGCTCTTCTCGAGACACGTGGTCCTTCCGGCTCCATGTCCCTCTGTCACTTCGTTGCTTGATCCCTTCCAAGCAGCCTACCTTGTTCCGCGTAACGTCGATGTACAGACAAAGCTAACGTCATGGATCGCAGCAATCTCGCCGCGAGGTAAGCAATATAGCGTCAACAAACACGGTGTCGATCTGCGTGCAGCCTCCGAGCCAAACTACAGCCCACAAAGTGGTATAGGATAAAGATACATGAGGCGTCCGCCACAAGGCGTTTTCGCATCTACTCGGGCTCGGTGACAATCTTCCCGTCGTTATCATACCAACTCTCTTTGATCTTAACATGAAATGCAACATTGCCACTGAGATACCTTAGGTACGTAGCTGGACAGATGAGACGAAAATATGTGGTGCTAAAGAGAGAAGTTGAGAGAGCTACGTTCAGGCTGGTGTAGAGCATCATCCCGTCGCGTCCCTACGAGAGGAGGCTAATATGCCTCCTCACCACAATGAGGCTTAGTCCATGGCGCGCTCCTGGCCCGACTTCGTGTGAGCCAGCCGGTCCATGCGCTCAATCCAACAGGAGGTGTGTGGGCAATTCCTTGAGCCTAACGGGCCGGAACATTTCCTGCCTCGAGATGGCACTAAACCTAATTGCCTCGAATCCTTTCCCCTAGCGGATTGGACTTCACCATCTACCTAATCTAGCCACTCCGCAATTCACTTCCCATGCTCACCGCCTGCCTAATTTAACCAAGTTCCATTCCGGTCCCGCTCACCGCCTTCCCGAAAGGCTTTTAAACTTCACCGCCTCCCTAATTTAGCTAGCCTATACACTTCTCTTGCTCACCGCCTACCTAATTTGACCAAGTTCTATTCTAGTCCCGCTTACCGCTTTGCCCAAATGCTTCCATATCCTTCTCGTCCCTTGTACACTTCCTGTTTGCTGCTCCGCTCTTCTTGCTCCCTATCTTCTTCTTGTCACTAGCAAGATGTGCACGCTGAAGTTTGATGTCCATTGCTCTATGCGCTCTAGGGCTTGCTATAGTGGTCCTTATTGAGTGCATTGGCTAAGTGATTAGGTCATAAGCATCGGCCTAGACCACGCTGAGGGATTACAGACCAGTCATAATGCCGGGATGATTAAGGACGAGCGTGATAGCAGTTAGAGGAAGAACCAGATACAGCCCAGTGGGCCACTAAGGGCAGTAAGATGACACGCCAGAGCGCAAGTCTACTTCAATTTCATCCGTCACTTTAGCCACATAGAAACGTAAGCGCGTCGCTCCAAAGCTGGGAAAGGAGCAGAGTGATCGAGGTGACCAGCCCAACTCCAGCTCTCCCGCCAAAAAGAGACGGCCCGGTCATGAAGCCCAATCATCCCAGAGCACCCGAAGAGCCAGGATCGTGTTTCTTTTATCGACTAACTATATGGACTCTGTGGTTCAGGTTAAAGTTCGGCCAATAAGCGATACAGAACCATTCTACCTTTGCCCAGAGGATGGCAAGCATGGCAAGACTGTCTTTACGAGATTTGATGTGAAGAGCGACCTAATTGCGACCGTTAGGGCAGTGGTGAAGGACATGGTGATTTGTCTTCTACTCTGTGTAGTAATCATTTCATTTCTCTACTCCGCGAACCAGTGAGATGTTGATACACACGACCAAGTGTTCTAATTTCGCAGCGCTTTCTATCATCTGCCAGAAATTCCACCTCGTACGGGCTCCGGTTAAAGACTTGACACAATAACTAAACTTCACGTCTCGAAGGAAGAAAGTAGAGACAACAGACAGCGAGTGAAGATGTATATAGGATTACGGTTATGAATGGCTCTTATAGTTACGAAGAGATGCTCTCCCTTTAAATAAGGGGGGTTTTCTCAGTTAAGTCTTATATTAGGGCCGTAGCATGGCATAAAGCAATAGGGTGAAGTAAGTGAACGAGGTAAAACAAGTGGACTGAAGTAAGTTCCTAATGGGTGAAGAAGGGGGAAATCAGGGTGTTCGAGCTAGGGAGAAAGCCTTAAATAGCTAAGCTTACAAGCCACTTTTAACATAATAAAGTAAGCTTAATAAAGAACGCCCAACATCGTTCCCGTTAACACGTAGACGTAAGCTATTATATTAACACTATAACTTAGATATAGAAAAAAAGGGGCCCTTAGTACGAAAAAGTAAATTCTAAAAACTAAGCCACCGTTTTTATAGACTGACGCACAGCGTACGACTCGGGTCTAAACCGCCAGCATCACGCTGTAATATTCCAAGCAACCAAAGACGCTCCTGCATAAGAACCCGAACCTGCTCTTACAGGTGAGACACCTCCGCATAAGAGCCCGTAAGAAGTTGCTATAGCAGTTAAACCTCGGCTCGTTCTTCGCTCAACTTCTAAACAAGTTATTCTAAAAGGGCAACCTTCATCTCGACATTAGCTAACCGATACCCTAACACTAACGCTCCTGCCTCCTAATTACAACGCGAGTCTGTAAGTGAACCTTACTGCAATAACACTAACTGCTCGTTTTACTATTTTAGCACTAAGGCCTCGGTTTTATAGGTGACGGGCTGTGATTGTTATTACAGAGGAGTTACTTATTACATTATGACCTGGACTGTGGTATAGGGAGTGGCAGCCATCTGTCCCTGAAAGGACACCATCTGCGGATTTTACTGCTCGACGGAGATAGCGGCGTGCAGGGCATACGTGGCCGCCTGTGCCGGTGTTAGCGCGTGGGTGTAAGAGCCGTCCTGCGTGGATAGACTCTTACCCGATACTGTTAAGAAACTGCTGGGGCTGCTCTGAATGCTGCCTGTTAGACCAACTAAGAAGGAGGAGGTCTCGTTATATATTTGCCTAAGGGACTAAGGGTGTATTAGGGCGCTCGTAGCGGGATAAAGGTTCATGTTCGTGATTATATGAATCTATCGATGCCTTTCCAGACTCGACGACTTATATTAAAGTTAGTACACTATCTCCTTTAGATACAGAAGGTAAAGAATAAGAGACGAACGTCGATTTATAGCGTAATGGTGCTAAGCTGGGACGGCAGGTTCCGGGGTGGTTCTTAAGTGTCTTTAGTAGTTCGAGCTAAACAGGCACCTTAGCTCCGGAATAGTGTGTAAGCGTGACCTCCTTTAATGCAACCAGACTAATAAGATAAGACAATCTTAAGTCTAATAAATAGGGGAAGGCAGATTCATTTACGTAGCACCTACTAGAAAAGGGCTTAAAAGCGTGCCGCCTACTTACCTGGTCATATAAGGTAGATTTACGAAGGACGGTCAATAGAGGAAGGGAGCAGGGTATATGTGTGGAGCGTTGAGATCCAGGGAGCTGATGCTGCAATGTTAAGGGGTGAGGCAACTTGCGAAAAGACCACCATTTAGACGAGCTCCGACGGAGAAGGATTTTTCAAAAAGATTAAGTCGGGTTAAAAGGAGACTATTCTATTAGACCCCCCTTTTTTCCTTCATAGCGTAATGTCGCTACGGAGACTGAAATTATTATACTAAGTTAATAGGCCTCGGAGCCGTTAAAGGATCATAAGGGATCCTGATAAAGCCGTCGCGTCTCACGGTGTGACAAATAGCCTGCCTTCTGCAAAATTTAAGAGCTAAGGGAACCGGTTCTTCGGGGTATGAGTAAGAGCGGAAGTTAGAGACTCTCTAGTCTCTATTTCAGGGAAGCCTCTAGTCACTGCCTTAGCCGAACATATTAACTTGCGTCTTTATAGCACATTATTAGCTATGACAGCATGGATGGTGTTAGACCTTCTCGCGAACCAGAGTGATGTTAGCCAGACATAGGTATGTTTGGGGCCTGCCAGGAGGAGCCGTAAGCGGTACTGCGCAAAAGCCAATGATTTTGTAATTTAGCGGAGTGAGGAATAGTAGGCTCGTGGGGCCTAGTTCGTAGCTACTACTGGCGTGCTTCCCCGCACTTAACTAGGAAAGAGTGACTTTAAGCCATCTCGACGCCCTGCTCCTCTAAGTGCTATCACGCTCGTCCTCAATCATCTTGGCATTATCACTAGTCTGCAATCTCTCAGCATGGTCTAGGCCGATGCTTGTGACCTAATGTTGAATGGAAAGGCACTCAGAAGTGGGCCTCGGAGGCGAAGTGGGTCTCCGAGGCGCAGTGGGAGCAGTGGCGCCCTAGGCGCCACTGTTAGGGGTACTTAGTAGATCAGCACTGCAGAGCTTTTACAGGGTTTAAGGTTCTCACACACTCTCTTCAAGAAGACAGAACCATTACAATACATTATAAACATCGCTGCCCTCAATTTGACCGTTACACAGCTCTCACGAGCTGTAAAACCAGCCTCTGTAAGTGCCTCCTAAATTGTGTTACCGTAGATACGTGGCTGTTAGACTTCTAACACCTAATTACTTAGCCAATGCACTTAATAAGGATCACCATAGTAAGCCTTAGAGCGCATAGAGCAATGAACACTAAGCTTCAGCATGCATATGCAATCGTTTAGCTGAATTCCACCTTACTAGTGATAGGAAGAAGATAGGGAGCAAGAGGAGCAGAGCAGCAAATAGGAAGTGTATAAGGGACGAGAAGGATACTATAAGCTAATTGAGTAGGTAGTTGTAAGAAGGAAGGACACCACACAGGACACTACACATGACCCCTAACCCCAGTCACAGCACTAAACCCCTCATAGGATTGTAAGACGGACTAGCACTCATGGTCACCCTTAGTCATATATATAAGTAGTCCACGGCCTTCACCATCTCTCTGCGAAGGCCAGGTTGAAGTCTTATGTTGGAAGTCACGGCTTGCAGTGCACACGTAGTAATTGAGGTCAACTTGTGTCATTCTTCTTCAACTGTCTAGCAGGCCGTTTCTGGCCGTTTTATGAGTTATATAGACAGGTCTGGAACAAAGGAGCAAACGGCGGATCATCCTTTTCCGGCGTTATGGAGCACTCTTTCCGGTTGCGCCAATTGGCTTCCTTAGCGCTCTTTGTCTTCTGGAAGCGCTCCATTCCATTCCTCAGGCGCCCATTCCTCAGGCGCCCATTCCTCAGGCGCCCATTCCTCAGGCGCCATTCCTCAGGCGCCCATTCCTCTACTTCCGGCCGTCACGTGACATCCTTTCCTGGGGCACTTCCACTTATGCATCTAACATCTTACTCTTTAAGCATTGCTTGCTCAGACTACCTTTGCCTCTTGTATTGCTCATCGTGATCACCTTAACCTGGCATACCTACTTTACCCTTACAGTAGTGAAATGTGGAAGCATTTAGGCAAAGCGGTAAGCGGGACTGGAAGGAATAAAACTTAGTTAAATTAGGTAGGCGGTGAGTAAGAGAAGCGTATGAGCTACCTAAGTTAAGGAGGCGGTGAAGTTAAAGAGCCTTTCGGGAAGGCGGTGAGCGTGATTGAAATGGAACTTAGTTAAATTAAGTAGGCGGTGAGCATAAGAAGTGAATTACGGACTAGTTAAATTAGGTAGATGGTGAAGTCTAACCCGCTGGGGGAAAGGATTTAAGGTAACTAGTCTCGAGGTAGGAATTATTCTAACCCATTAGGCTTAAGGAATTGCTTACATACTTCTTTCTCTTAACGCATTTCACATCCGGTCACTGTTCCGTAAAATGGCCAGTAGAGACGCCTTCCCTCTCCGGAACTCCTCTAAATGAGAGCCACTTCGATAATGGAAAGGTTAGTTCCCGTTAACCTAACGATGATAGCCCCACTAATACCAATTTAATGATGGAGTGTAGTATGGTAATTACCTAGGAAAAGCGGCCGTTTTAGAGCTATTGTCACTATCTTTATCATTTCTAACAGTTGAATGGGAACTTAGTCGAGCTAAGTAGGCGGTGAGTATAAGAAGTGGATTGCTGTTAGATGCACAAGTGGAAGTGCCTTAAGAAAGGGTGTCACGCGACAGCTGGAAGCAGAGGAATGGGCGCCTAAGGAATGGGCGCTTAAGGAATGGGCGCCTGAGGAATGGGCGCCCGAGGAATGGGCGCCTAAGGAACGGGCACCTAAGGAATGGGCCTACAACGCATGGAATGGAGCGCTTCCTAGCGAGAAAGTCCGCCGTTTACTTCCTTAGTTCCAAGATGTCCATATAACTCAAAACGGCTAAAAACGGCCTGCCAGATAGTTAATTAAGCAAGACATATATTGACCTTCATATTCTACAGTTCAAGTGGTGCGCAAGTAAAGTCGTAACTTCTAACAATTGCAGCTTAGCTAAGTTAAGTAAGCGGTAAAGTAAAATAAAAAGAGAATGGACTAGCTAAAGTCGGTAGGCGGTAAAATGTAAGACCATTTTAGGAAGGCGGCTAAAATAGTATGACGGGACGCAAGTGGGCCCAAGTCACAAAAGGCGCTAAGGTAACGTATACGTCATTAGCCATTAGATATTTGTGTTCGCGCGGGGCAGCGCCCGCGCTTAAGAAGAACTTCTTCCTATAAGGATTAGCTAATGCAGTAACTTAGTGATCGCTCCCGAATATACACCTAGTCGCTAAGGCCCATCATAACATTATTATCTTCCTTAGCTATAGTATAGCCTCACCTTACAAATAGAAACCTGGTCGAATTAGGTAGGTGGTGAGTATGAGGAGTGAACTGCAGACTAGCTAAATTAAGTAGGCGGTGAAGCGGAAATTAGGTAGGCAGTGACATACTTTAGATCGCTTATTCTCTCTGTCGCATATGTATAAACGCTCCTCCCATAGTCACAAGATGCAGCTGGAGCTTTAAGGGGTATTGCTATGAGAACTAGGCATAAACTCGTACAACGTACGTATAACCTTAACTTTAATATAAGTAAGACTAACAGTGAATAAATAGTTTCTCAGTGAGAAGGCATAAGACGTGAGGAGTTGCTTTCGCGGATTAGCCCTCTATAAGATGCATTAGAATGTTAATATAGATATTTACGTATTTCTTAACGATAAAATAAGAGAGGCTGACTAAGCCCTTTTATTTCTTAGGAAACAATGCTTAATTTCTATATTTCGAGCTGTGGGGCATGTTAGATCGGGCTATTTGTAACGTCTTGTTAGAAGTCACGGCTTGCAGTGCACACGTAGTAATTAAGGTCAACTTGTGTCATTCTTCTTCAACTGTCTAGCAGGCCGTTTCTGGCCGTTTTATGAGTTATATAGACAGGTCTGGAACAAAGGAGCAAACGGCGGATCATCCTTTTCCGGCGTTGTGGAGCACTCTTTCCGGTTGCGCCAATTGGCTTCCTTGGCGCTCTTTGTCTTCTGGAAGCGCTCCATTCCATTCCTCAGGCGCCCATTCCTCAGGCGCCCATTCCTCAGGCGCCCATTCCTCAGGCGCCATTCCTCAGGCGCCCATTCCTCTACTTCCGGCCGTTACGTGACATCCTTTCCTGGGGCACTTCCACTTGTGCATCCAACACGTCTCTAGCTTGCTCCAATCTACATATCTGGGGCCGTTACGCCACGGTCGCAAAATGCGGCACCGCTGAAGCTTTTCCCCTCTGTACATTTATTTTCATTTAACTTGGATTACTTAGCGGTAGGGTTAATCGCGCTTTCGGCCCCCCGCAGCTTCAAGCCATCGCATAGCCCGCTTCCTCGTCAGCCCCTTATGTTGTTCTCACTTGGACATCCCGGCTGAAAGCACACAGGGAGACCACCGGTACGCACATGAGCCTGCCACTCTTCCATTAGCTTGGCTAGGGTATTATGCTGCTTGCCGCATGCATCTCATCACAAAAAAGGGAGATCTGGCCGAGTCGCCGGCTATGATGGAAATGGAGAGAGCGCGCCGTAATAGACGTCGAGGAACCGTGGGCCGATCTTGGGCAGCATGGCGGATGCTCTCGACGAGCCTCTCGTCGTCTGCGTCGCCGCGTTGCGAGTCCATGAGACGGCGCATGTCCTCATTGTTTAGGAACTCGGGGACCGACACCCGCTCCAAAAGCTGCTCGACGAACTCGCCGTTCATCTTTCACTCCTTCCAGACATGGAGCCGTCGACGCTTACCGCGACGCTTGTGCCCGATACGGCAGGGCCATAGCCTGGACCACGGTGCCCTAATTCCAGGGAACTGGCAGATGACAGCGGTCTGTAAATACTCCACGCGTCCGACGATTCCTGCACCCCTCGTATGGGCAATGGAACGTTACAGTTTTCCCTTAAAGATGATGACCGCAAATATATCTAACTAGGTTCTGTCTGTTAACTTCGCCACCGCATACTAGAAAGACCACTCATCTAGCTAAGGGTGCGGTTTATTTTGCAATATGCTCACGTTTGTAATGGGCTGTAAAATATTCCGCGCCTCTGATGATTCCCGAGCATCTCTCGTACAGGCAATGAAATGGTTTAAGCTCCCCCCTAACATGACAGTTACGGACGTGTTTGATCAGGCTTTCTATGTCGCCCACATATTCGCACAGTGGAAGTGGATAGGGCAGCCGAGTACTTATTTAAGTAACAGTTATAGGTGCCGGCTTATAAGGTGGTATTAGCGTTAAGGTAGGTGCCGGCTTATGAGGTGGTATTAGCGTTGAGATAGGTGCTGGCTGTCGGGAAGGTGCTGGCTGTCGGGAAGGTGCTGGCTGTCGGGAAGGTGCTAGCTGTCGGGAAGGTGCTGGCTCTCGGGAAGGTGCTGGCTGTCGGGAAGGTGCTGGCTGTCGGGAAGGTGCTAGCTGTCGGGAAGGTGCTGGCTCTCGGGAAGGTGCTAGCTATCGGGAAGGTGCTGGCTGTCGGGAAGGTGCTGGCTGTCAGGAAGGTGCTGGCTGTCGGGAAGGTGCTGGCTGTCGGGAAGGTGCTAACTTTCGGGGTGCTAGCTTTAAGGTAAGCGCCGTCTTATCGCCACTCTTTACTTAACTACGTCGAAGGCTCTCTCGTCGCTTACAGAGCAGCGCTAACTCTCTTATAAGATTTATACGAAGCCAGTGAAGTTCATTTCCATTAAAGACGTTAGTAACCTCGGTAAATAGCTTAGCAATCCGGGCTCGTTCTAAGAGCTAATATTCGATCGTCGGTGGTGTAAGGTATTCGGACGGCTGAATATCGTTTAGCTGCCGATAGATTTCCTCTTTATATACCGAAACATGGAACTCTTAAATTGCTTAAGAGAGACGCCGATTAAGTAACCTCCTCCTTAAGCTGTCCGCTTATCGGTAGTATTTATTATACCTTTCGAGAAGACGCTTACTAAGCTTATAGTCCTTTACTATTATAAGAGTTTATCCTTATTCTTTAATGTTAGTTAAAACAGAGTCTCGTTTCTATTAAAGCTTTAAAAGCTTCGAATCTTATTTAATTTCCGTTATTTATTTATCTGTAAGGCGCGTTAAGGCATCGCCGTTACGAAGAAGCCGACCTATAAGATAAATCAGATCTCTTTATAGTTCGCTCCCGAAAACGATCTCTTAAAAATCAACCTCGATAAAGTTAATTATATAAAATCGTACATATATCGTAATATCTTTAAGTATATGTCCTATACTTTAATTAGCCTCCTTTAATATAAGCGCCTTTATAGAAAATAATTAGTCCCGATGTAAACACAGCGCCGTGATCACGTACTATAGAGCTTTTTGCCCGATCCACGATGAAGATCATACCATTCGAGCTGCTTTTCGAAGCCGAGCACTCGGTTAAGATAGATTAAGTAATCCCGCGCTCTTTTATACTGAAAAGCCTTATCGAGAGCCACGCTAACGTTATTTCCGCGACCTTAAAGAGCTTAGAAGATCGGTCTCTCGCGCCACTCTGATTTTTAAGGGAGAATTATACGATCGGAATCTAATAGTATAACGAGATTATAAATGTCTTTAAGGTCGTTTAAATTCTCGAACGCTATATCCGTAAAGGTAAGGCTCTCTATATATAAGATAGGATTATATAAAAAGGTATCCTTTTCATGGAATCTATACTGCTTTAACTTTAACTTACTAATAAACCTCTTAATCTTAATCAGTTTAACCACTATCCTAACACGTGCCTATTTGCTATTAGGAGTAGGCTAGAAAACGTGGAACTTTACGTGCTTATAGCATAAACTCCCGATAAGAGCTTTAAGCTGCGTTAAGGTAGCACTAGCTATAATAAGAACTGCTGCCATTTATATGCGGAATCATTTATACGCGTAAACCTCTTTATCGAGAACCTAATAATAATATAATATGAGATTTAAGTCCGCGATATAAAGGTTAAACTTATTCTTCACTGATATATCGAGGTTAAGTAAGGGCGTAAGAATAATAGGAATTTATTAAGAACTATAAGTATCTTTTCAGAGTAATATAAATCGGCTTAAGGGTGCTTACATTTTTAATGTTATATAATACTACGCCGTTTATTTACGACTTCGTTATGTAGCAGTATAATATACTAAGAACTTTCTAATATGTTGTGATTAATAACTCCTTCTTAATCCTAGAATTTTAGCCTCTTTAATATAAATAGCCTTTAAACGTAGCGGCGTGGCACTGCCGAAGTGTATCGTATAGCTAACGCTTAATGGCCACATAGAATCTATAATAAACCTAATTAATTAGTTCAAGTTTAGCATCGAAGCCATCTCGTTAAGGACGTACTTACTTAATCCATTTTTACTTCTCCACACGTATTATCCTCTTAGCGCTGTCGCCGCGGTTAGCCTATGTAGGCCCTTCCTTCTCGCACCGAGCAATAAATTAATTATATAACTCGCTGTCACTCATATGGTCTTTTTAAGAGCCGTACCTTAAATCCATATCGGGGTTAGAATCGCAGTTAGAATTCACGTTAGACTCTAAGTTAGATTCGCCATCCGATTCCGAGAACGAATTAGACTTAAAGTCTGACCTAGACCCTAAGTCGGAAACGAAGGCCTCGCGTTCGGCGGCCACGCTAGTAGATCCTGCAGAATCATAGCGATTAAAAACCCCGGTAGAACGCGTAAGAGTAAGCTTCTATTAAAATGGGTCTATAACTTTTAGTTTCTCTTACGTCTCGTTATAGATTATCTTAGCTTTAAAAATGCGAAGAAGGTTATTTATAAGGGCAGTTAAATAATAAACTACCTTATCATAAGCAGTAAAGGCTAAAGATGCCTTAGTATAGGAAGATAGTGCTAAAAGAGAGGTAAAGCCAGCTACTAAAGTGTTAAGTTATAGTTTTATAGAATAAATAGTAGTAACGAGGATGTCTTTAGCGGCTTTCCCTCCTAGACCACTAAGGTGTCCTCCGAAGATGCTATGTTCAGCGCCTGCCTTAACGGACAATTGAGGACTGTCATTCTTAGGACCTGAAATGCCACACTCAGGATTTGGCTTCGTAGTAGCGGCTAATCTTAAGTTCCAGCGTTAGCGCCACCGTCGAGGGGTTCCTGAGAGAGTTGACATGTGGTGTTGCCATCTAGGAAAAAGGTAGGAGAAAATGAGTTAAGGCGTTGCGGCAAGGAGGAAGGGATGAAAGAGGTGTTGAGGCAAGGAAGAAAGGAAGGGAGGAAAGAGATCAGTTGTCTTAAGTAGCTATCGAGGCAAAGGAGAACTGGTAGGGCCATCGTGCCTCGGCTGCTATAGACACAATTGTTTGACATAATATCCCTGGGCTGGAAGGGTGGAGTCTCGTTCTCGAGTGCGTCTTCCAGTTGGTATAGTGATTGATATAGTAGCAGGGGCGCCGTTTATATAACGGGCATCGCGCATTAACGGATTCCTACTGTTAGCGAGTGGGCGAGCGAAATAGGCAGGCAGTGAGAGTTTAATTCCATTTGGGGAAAGCGGTCAAAGCTAGATGCCTTAGGACATACATTATGGGAATATGGATTAACTGCCGCATTTAGCGGCTTGCGCCTGCTAAAAACGGCGGCATTTCCACGCGGAGGCATATACTAGTAGTTATATAGCTAGTAAATACAGTGCGAAAAACTAAGGTGAAAGGTAGAGAAAAGAAAAAAAGAGGGTAAGAAAAACCTAGTCCTTAAGTTAATATATAAGGTAAACTTAAGCCGTAAAAAAAGTGATCTAACTGTAAAAGCTTTTTCAAGACTTAAAGGGGGCTAATAAAGCTTAAAAGGCTAACACTACCTTAAATTAAAGTACTTAACGACCTTGTAACGGTAACGATTTAAATGATTAAATTACTATAACATTATAATCATTAACGATGGCGTTAAGGGTGTTAAATTACCTGTAATAATTATTTATTTAAATAATTAAGGGGTTATTACGTTAGTAAAGAACCTTATAAGCTACTCGAAGAGTAAGCATATTAATATATAATAGCACTTTATAAGATAAAAGGTAGTAAAAAGAAAGGTAAAGTTAAATTTTATACTTATAAAGGAGATGATTATAAATAGTTTAATAAAAGCACTATTAAAGAATAAATTTATAACCTTTTAAAAGGCTTTAAGGCGGAATGGTAATATCTTATTAATACCTTTAAAGAGAGAGCAAACTATTATAAGGTAGCTATAAGGTATATAGAAGTAGTTGTAAGGTAATAAGGTTAAGAATACCCTTATAGTTAATTATAAGGTATATAAGAGTTATATGCTACGAGCAACTTCCTTAAGTGGGAGTGTTAAAATAGAAGGTTAAGGTACGTTACCCATAATAGTACCGGTACTTTTAAGCATCCCTTAAAGGCTCTTATATATATATTCAGCGGCTCCCCTTATCTCTTTATAATACTTTATACAAGTAATTTTACACCTTTACACCCTTATTTTAATAATTATTACGAGTTATATTAAAGATATATAATTAATAAGGAGAATCTTATATTAAAAAGGTAGTTATAATAAAAGAAATATACTCGTTATTATTTATTATTTAACTACGTATTATTAAAATAATTAATTAATATTATTAAGAATATAATATATTAAGTAAAGTATTATATATAATAAGTGAAAAAGTATAAAGGGAGCTAATTAAGGTGTAAGAAGGTTAAAGGTAAAAAGAAGTCCATTATAATAAAGGATCGAAAGTTCTAAGAAAAACGTTAATATAAACTAAAAAGGTAAGTAATAATAAGAAATAAAATATAAGAGTTTAAGAAGTAAGCTTATAAGTAAAAACTTATTAAAGTGCGGAAGTGGAAGAAAGGCTTTTCTTCGTTAAAGTGGAAAGAATGGTAAAGATTAAAGGTATAAAGTAAGTAGTAAAAGTGGTGCAAGGTAAGTAAAAGAAGTAACAAGGTATATAGTAGGTAGGTAAAGACTTGTGTATTTCGATGGCTAAGCTACACTACTTAGAAGGATATATGGTTCTTTATATATTAAAAGCCGTAAATTCCATAAGCTTCCATTTAGCTCGCTACTAACGCATTCGTAGCTGATCGCTAACGTGTAATGGCTATCGTTAATGTATAGATCTAGCTATGTATGGTTAATCGTACATGTAGCTAATCATTAACATATGGACTTAGTTATATATAGTTAATGTTAACGTATAGACTTATAATAATTACGCATAAACTACAGTCTATACGTAATTTATAACGTTATAACTAAGTTATAATTACGTAATATACGTATATATAATCTTCGTTATATATTAACCTTTAAAGTTATAATGATTATAATGGTTTATAATGGCTTATAATAGTTATAATAGCCATAATGGTTAGCTAACTTTTTTATCTTATATGTAAAATAGGCTGCACAGTAAGTACAGCGCCACTCCCAGCTAAGTAGTGTAGTATAACGTAGTATATATACTTATATTCCCCCGTAATCTAAGTATGGTAATGGTTAAATTATTTTATAAGTATATTATAATCTTTCCTTATTTCTATCCTCATTAAAAACCTTACGAGCCTCTTTTTAAATACGCATCATAAGGAAAAGAGTAATAAAGTATATTATACATTATATATTATACATTATATTATATATTATATTTTATATTATTATATTATTATATTTTATATTTTATATTTTATATTTTATATTTTATATTTTATATTTTATATTTTATATTTTATATTTTATATTTTATATTTTATATTTT
>MU853995.1:0-42392 GCA_033297225.1 Diplogelasinospora grovesii | reverse complement strand
CCCCCCCCCCCCCCCCCCCCCCCCCCCCCCCCCCCCCCCCCCCCCCCCCCCCCCCCCCCCCCCCCCCCCCCCCCCCCCCCCCCCCCCCCCCCCACAAGTTGACGGTCAGACAAGATCCATATCCATGGATGATGCTACGTAGTAAATAAACCCACCGGTCATGTACATGTACCTAGGTATGCAATGCACACCCGGCCACCAATATTTCGCCGACGGAAAACCCTATTTTTCAAGACTGTATACTTTCTATACTCTCGGTCTGTCTGGGGGGCCACAGTAATTAAATTGCAGGGGATGGATGAATGCAGTTCCAGTATTATTATTAGCAAAGAAATTAAGATGGGGAATTGTAAATGTACGGCACCTACCTTACGTAGGTAGTTTGAGAATGCCCCCATCTCAGGTATGTTATGTACATCATCCACAGTGGGGAGGGGGTAGCACTTCAACACAGCGCAAATGTGCAAGATATCTACCTAGGTATCTATCAGGTATGCTGAGAAAGACCCCCCTAATACAACTTCAAACATACAAGATTAGGTTTGTCCCTACATCAATGTGTTATTAATACCAAACTAGTCAGATCGTTCTTTTATCTCTGCCTGCCTGCCTGTAAAGTCTCCTACCTAGGTAAGTTTACTTAACCCGGTTCGTAATGTCCCTGGCCATGTAGATCTGCCCGTAGAGATCGACGGTGTCCACGAACGTCCTGAGCGCGTTCACCTTCCAGTGCCCGTCACCGCCACCACCGCCACCGCCACCGCACATCACCTCCGCGTTGAGCTTGGCCAGCACATGCTCCAGACACTCGCGCTCGTAGGTGGCTATGAAGAAGAGGTCTTTCTTCACGGTCTCTTCCTCGCCGCCCCCCCCCCCGGGGGCCTCATGAAACTCTGCAAAGTTCAGCGAGTTGAGATTGCCCTCGGCCCGATCCCGCGCGACAGACCCCAGGTCGTTATACCCCCGGCAGAGATGCGCCAGGTGTCGGCTGGCCGCCTGCGAGAGGTAGTGCTGTCGAACCCCCTGAAAAAAGGACGCCCCTCCTTCCAGGGGGCCAGATGTTCCTGTGAGGGAGGCAGCAGCAGCAGCAGCAGCAGCAGCAGCGAGACAGGAAAAAAACACAAAGGTAAACGGCGAGTGCGTGTTGTCGGCCGACGTGTTTCTGATCCACGAGTAATACGTGCCCCTTGGGGAGTCGAACTTTGCCACCGCCCCAGAATCAGAAGGGGATTGTTGGGTAATAAACCGAGAGTTGTCCTCCTCGTGGTCAATGTGCGCCAGCATGCAGACCTCGAGCTCCTGGTGCAGCTGCCTGCGGACATGTTTTGGGGAGGAAACCACGGCGGGGTGTTGGAAGATGTAGCAGGCAAAACGGCGTAGGATGCTTTCGGCCTTGCGTAGATGGTGATGGTGGTCCATGGGTGGTGTTTGTGTTTGTGAGGTGGCTGTGGCTGTGGCTGGCTTGACACGCTTACTCTCAACGTCTTCGTCGGTGGAGGGTAGTCGATGTTTCAGGCTGTTACTTTCCATGACGGTACCATTGACGGAATGGCCGTTGCCCAGACTGCTGTTCGGGCCAGTGAAGGAGTGGTTTTTGTCTGGGACAAACTCGCACACCCCCCTAACGATGTGCCGAAGGTCGTTGTACACGTTCTCCCCGCCGCCCGCCTCAGACACCACCGTCTCCATAAACTCGTCGAGCTGGTAATCGAGGAGAGCGATCCTCATGGTCTCCCAGAGGACGTTGTTGTACAGCGGGTAGTGGTTCCTTCTGTTGGTCGCGATCTACGTGAAAGGGATGTACTCGAGGTACTTGTAGTTGGCCTTGTCCGACTGCCGCGGAGGGAAGATGTCCGCACTCACGCGCATCAGCTGCGGCTGGTAAAGGTACCCCAACGCCACGTCGGCCTCGAGCAGCCAGGGCTCGTCACCCTCAAACATGGGAAGCTGCGAGAAGAACTTGGCCATCTTGCGCACTCTTTCGCCCCCCGGCACAACATTGGGCACGAGATGCGTCACCTTGTGCCCCCAGGTGTAATAAGAGGTTCCGCTCGGGCAGCAAAGGGCAGCGATGCTGTAGGCGCGGGAAAGAGGGGGCAGCGCGTAGGTGACCTTTTCGACCCAGAGGTACTCGTTGTCATTATCTCGGCCGAAGCCGAGAACAAGATAAGACGAGGCCCGTTTTAGGGCTGCTTGGATCCGAGATTGGAAATGGGCGACATGCGGCCACGGAAGCGACGATATCGACTTGAGCGTGAGGACCGCGTACGCGGTTATCTCCCGGGATGCGGTTCCAGAAGACAGGGGGAAACCCCATGAGCCATCGGGCGACTGCGTCTGCAAGGTGCGAATGAGGATCTGGAACAGCACAATAGGGATCTGGTTGCATATCAGGTCCTCGGACAGCTCGAGCGAGCAGCCGCTATCCCAGACTTGGAGCAGTTTTGCGAATGCCTGGGACAGCACCATCATTGAGTAGCGTTCGGACAAGTTCTTTTCAACGGCTATTAGCAAGAGCGTTCGTAATGGCAGAGAGACTGCTGGCCCGTACGTACCCACTTGTCTCGCACATTTCCAGAGTAAAACGCATTGCAGAGGAATCGTGACACCTTGGCGATCTGCGAGGAGTACTCACCCGGGCTAGGAGAATGGAGCAGAGCATCGAGGACGTTGCAGTTGGCGCTGAACGATTCGTTGCGCTCGTTCCTGTAAGTACGGAAATGGTCTGGAGCCTCGAATTCCTCCACCATGCGCTTCGGGCTGGTTGGGAGGCCAAGCAGGTTTGCCGACAGAATTGCTTTTGCGGTGTCGTCTGCGTCCGCTAGAAGTCCGGAATCTGCGCGCTTTTAGCATTACCAAATTTGAAACCACTTCGTCAGAGGTGGCTGGTTAAACTTGCCAAAGCCGACGAGTCCCCCGTGAGATTCCAGTTGCGACTGCAGAAACCTGCGAATCTTGCTTGTCTCCTGCAGGCCAAGAATATCAGGAGCCAGCCCTGCCTTGAGCAGGGTGGAAACAACCTATGAACATGCTAAAGTCAACCAAACCATTCGGACCGAGAAGGACTAGAAAAGAGCGGCTACTAGCTTACCCACGTCATCTCAAAGGTAGAAGACGGGAAAGCGCTTGGAACCCCACCGCTTCCTTTGCCGCTGCAGGACAACACCACATCCCGGAGGTATGTCTCTGCCCTCTCGTCCCATATGGACGAGTGCATAAGGTAGGCAGCAGTAGCGGCGGGCGATGCCATCATCGACCCGCGCTCGTCGAGGTGATGGGCCACACGATTATAGTCGATCTTGCCGACAAAGGCCTCGAGCGAGTGCACCAGCGTCGTCTTTCCGCCTGGAACGTACAGCACCTCGGGGCGGAACTTGGCCAGCTTGTGCCGGTACAGAGACATGAGCGTCTGCCGCCCGGGGAAGTCCAGCGTCTCGCCGGTGCGCTCCTCGAGCATTTCGAGCAGAGCCGGTACGAGAGCCTCGAAGCCGACATGCACGGTACGAGAGACATCCCACTTTTGCAGTGTCGCTCTCAGATGGTTCTCGGCCCTGACAACTCTTTCTGCACAGTCCTCGGCCGAGATAGAGCAGCAGCCCTGGGCAATGTCCGGTCTCGTCTGGTGCTCCCTCAGTGCAACGATCGCTGCCATGGTGTTGAGAATGCCGTCCAGCTCCGAGGAGTAGGCCGGCCAGCCCCCCGTAGTCTGGTCTTGGGTCCGAAGAAGATACTCGAAACATTGCGGAAATAGCCAGGCAGGTTCGTTGTCTCTCGTGCGAATCCGGGCCAGCCAGGCCGTGTCGTATGCCGACGGCGAGAAGGACCCAATCGGCTTGATGACTTTGCCGTCTTCAAG
The DNA here is from genome assembly GCA_033297225.1 of Diplogelasinospora grovesii. Classification (NCBI taxonomy): domain Eukaryota; kingdom Fungi; phylum Ascomycota; class Sordariomycetes; order Sordariales; family Diplogelasinosporaceae; genus Diplogelasinospora; species Diplogelasinospora grovesii. The sequence continues at coordinate 38,536 of MU853995.1, read as the reverse complement.
CTGATCTGCCAGCTGACTGACCACAGCTCTGGCTTCGCGGGAAAAGGTTTCGGATAGAAGGTCCATGTTCAATACCGGCGACCATCTAATAACTCAGGAGCCCAGCGATAGGAGCTTTGCAACGAAGACGTGCTGAATATGCAAAAAAGAGTTTGCCCGCTTATAGACTGATCAGCAAATGTAGGGTCTACAGAACGGAGCAGCAAGCCAGAACAGATTCAAGCCAAGGTATGAGTAGACAGCCTTGACTGGTTGGAGATTTGTTCCAGCAAGCCGATTGCGCTAGCCTATCCAGACAGCTACCTTACGGGCTGGGAGTCTGCGGGCGGGCACTCCTAGGGCCGCCTCGATGCATAGAGTAGTACACCGAGGTGCTGACATGTCTCGTCAGCTCGGCTACATCGCCTAGTAGCCGCGACGAGACATATCATCTGAACTGTCCAACCGCATAAACGTTCCGGCTGCATGAGGCTATCTGCTGTATCAATAATAGCGGCGTGGGATGAATGCCGATGTTGCAGCGTTGCGGCGCGAGCACGCCGGACCCGGTTGAACGCCGCCCGCGATTCTGTGCGACCATCGCGAGGACAGGGCATGATCTGGGCGCTTTATCAGCCGGCAAGCGGCATGTCTTGGTAACCAAACGGGCAGCAAAGTCGGTGATATATTGATGATGCTTGGCAGGTGGTGAAATCCACCGACCTTTGACCTCGCATGTTTAGTGTACGGCACAGCCGGAGAAATGACCGTCCTTGTCCCGACGGCGGCAGAACAAGTGCTTATATACGTGAGGCTATCTTAGATAGGCAGGTAGGATGGCATGTCGCGAGGGAGTGTTGAATCACGTAAGCCACATGTGGGCTATTGCCCTTGCAACTCACATGTACCTATGCAAAGCAACGTCTCGGCGAGCGAGGCCGAGTCCTTTGCGGCGCATTGCGGGTCTCCGGCGCCATAATTACACCCGGTGAGAAATCGAGCATGAATGGGTTGGATCAAGCAGGTCGCGTACGAATTGCCGGATTGAGCTGAGCTTTCCCGATGAAGCTCGCGCCTACAACATGGACGAGTGACGATGCTTCTGGCGGCGATTCGCGGTGACCCCCTGCGATGATGGCTTCATTTCGTCTTTGGATCGAACCAGTTTGTGCTGCCATGATGGATATTACCCCTACTGCCAAAGAGACCACCCTACCGTCGCTTGCCTGCGCCTTTGGTCTGTTGCTGCTACTCGTACGTTCCTCTCACCCAAAACACCATGATGGAAGCACAATCTGATGGAAGCAGTACTGGACCGGCAGCGCGGTGTACAGTGTCTTGTTCCATCCCCTCAGACATGTCCCAGGCCCTCTGCTCTGGCGAGCCAGCCGGCTAGGCTTCATCCGCTCGCTCGTGACGGGCCATCTTGTCCACGATGTGAGAAAGCTCCACGCGCGGTATGGCGATGCTGTACGGACTGCGCCCAACGAAGTGTCTTTTGCCCGGGAGGACGCCTGGAACGACGTCTTTGCCCGGGGAAAGCCACTCCCCCGAAACCCATCCTTCTTCAAGGCCCCCCCAGGGCAGCCGGACAATCTAGTCACTACTGTCGATGAAAGGGCCAACGCGCGGATGCGCCAGGTCGTCATGCCGGCCTTTACTGAGCGCGCCCTTGCCCGACAGGAGCCTACTGTCCAGGCATATGTTGACCTGCTCATAGACAGACTCGTGGAGCGAGCTGCTGGCAAAGAGGGCGCGGTAATCAATGTCGTAGACTGGTTTAACTGGCTTGCCTTCGATCTGGTCGGCGAGCTTGCCCTCGGAGAGTCCTTCGGTTGCCTCCAGAACGCGAAGCACCATCCGTGGGTGACCATGATCTTCAACTCCTTGAAAGTCATGGCGCTGGCCGCCGCTACCAGATACCAGCCCGGTCTTGAACCCTTCTTGTTACGGCTGGTGCCAGCCAGCATCCGCAAGATGCAGAGCGACCATTACGCACTCGCAGTCAGCAAAATCCACGGACGAATGGCGGCGAAAGCAAGGCGCGAGGACTTCATCAGCCCGATGCTCGATCCGCAGATAAACCCCGGCTTCCGAAAGATGAGTCTCCCCGAGGTCGAATCCACAATGTCTCTGCTGCTCATAGCCGGCAGCGAGACAACGGGGACAACACTTTGCGGGACGGTAAACTGTCTGGTGCAAAACCCGGACAAGTTACAGAAGCTTGAACGAGAGGTCCGGGGGACTTTCAGCACCGAAACGGACATCACACTTCGAGCGCTACAGAACCTGCCCTTCCTGAATGCCGCGATTTCCGAGGGGTTGAGGTTGTGTAACCCCGTTGCCGGAGGCATCCTGAGAACGGCGCCCAAAGGTGGAGCGACTGTTTGTGGCTACTTCTTGCCTGAAGGTGTAGGTTTAAACTACCTCGTAATCAGAGCGAAAGAATGCAATACTGACAGTGGTGCTAGACACACGTGGCTGTCAACTCTGTCGCCATGTCTCTTTCGGAGGCCAACTTCTACCGTGCGACCGAGTTCTTGCCCGAACGCTTCCTCCCGGAAGGTTGTGGTCGGCCAGCCCATTTTGATAACGACCGCCGAAACACCCAGAAGCCGTTCGGATTAGGGCCGCGCAGCTGCGTCGGGAAATCCTTCGCATTGGCCGAGATGCGACTTGTGCTGGCTCGGCTGGTTTGGAGGTTCGACATTTGTGTTGCACCGGGTCGCAGGCGGATCGACTGGAACAAACTGAAGACGTTTGTCGTTGTTCAGAAGGAGGCCATCCACATCGCTATCAAGGAAAAAAAGCCTGCAGTAAAAGAGTAAAAATTTGTAATTTTGAGCTCAAGACCCTGGGCCATGCTTGTGTAAACTCTCCACTGATCTATGTTGTGATCGCGGCTCGAAGCGCGGGTGCGGCTCCCTAGGACGGAGCTAAGAATGCGGGCTTGTCAGTGCCTAACGTTAGCGCCTCGTTACAGGCACCACTCCACACATCTTGGGCACAGGTGACGGTTGATAAGCTCATTGGAATCATACACTACTTTACCAAGTTACCTAGGTAATACGTAAATCGACTGCTAATTATCGAATCTTCTTCAAACCGCCAGGCGCTTGGCCTTTCCATCAGGACCGCAGGCAGTAAACCGCCATCGACCCGAGTGCCACGAGGGGACGCCCTTGGTCATGATCCACTTGACTGCCCCCTTGAATGGCGGGAAGACATCGTGCCACATGCCGTCCTCGAAATCGGCCGTGTCCATGTTCAGCAAGAAGACGGGCAGAATGTTGAAGATGAAGTGCACCGAGAGCGACTTCTTACCGGCTGCATCCGCGATGGCCAAGATGGGAATCGGGTTCTCTGGTGTGCTGAACTTGGCGAGCCCCACGATCGCAGCTGGTTCCGATTTGAGATGGTTGTACAGAGGGTCCTTGAACGAGTCCATGATCGCGACGAGCTCTGTCCCTGAAAAGTTGGCGGCGCCCTTTCCCGTCAGATAGCTCTTGAACCGCTCCATGCCGCCATGGAAGGCCTCTGGACATTTGGTCAGCAGTTGGCTACCTTTTCCAAATGGATAACGTAGGTAAGTAGCGTACCGTGCTCGTGGACCGCACCGTCCATTAGACCCTTCCTGCCGGCAGCTTTATCGACATTGGGGAAGAACTCTGTCTCTTCGTAGTGATGATGCTCTGCAACACAGTCGTGCCATGCGATGCAATATTCAATGAAGTCTTGCTTGTCTGTGGGCGATACGATGCGAGGAGCCTGCTGGTAGATGCTGTTGAAGCCGCGGATGAACGAGTTGTGGCTCAAGGCCATATGAGAGGCCTCCTCGGTGAAATCGTCCGTCTGACGATTGGAATCTTTGGTTAGCAGAAGAACACCGCCGCTATCCGCAGTAGCTGAGACTCACCTCGCCCGTCTCATATTTTGGCGTGTGTAATACCGCCAGCGGCATGTCGGTGTACATGGGAGGTCCAGGTGTCATGGTGAAGGTCGTGATATAATTACCTACACGGAGTTGCGCAGCAAAGCAATTGAATTGAGGGCAGAAAGAACCACTACATCAACAAACTGGGGGTTCAAGTCTAGAGGTATGTATGTATGTATGTGCAGTTTCACGCCAACATGCGCGCTCGTTTTCTTTCCTGCCTGCCTGTGTGCGCTGTGCTGTGCCGCACGCAGCCCCCGCCATGAACGAGCTGTCACGTCTGCTCATCAAAACACATGCAAGGCAGTCGCCTAAAACTGCCAACAGATCACAGCAGCCATAGTCAGGGCTGGCATAACCGGAACTACTATCCCAAGAAACAATGCAAGCAGTGCTTCTAAACATCCGAGTCTTTGTTACTGGATTGTCATGGGTCAGCAGCAGACGATTGCAAACGTCCAATCAGACAGGCTGGAATACAGCATGTCTCAGGCCTGTGCCCCAACGGCTGCACTGGCTTCCTTCCCTCGCTTCCCCGCCCGCCACCCGAAGCACCCAACGGCAGTTCCAACTCTGGTGACGGACTGGTTATCAGATCATGCTGCGCCGTTGCCCAGGTCTTATCATTCGCTCTGCAGGTTGACATGGCCGGTGGGTTTCAATTCATTATACGACAGATTACTGTCGTCCAGCGCCGCCGAAGCTCATGAATGGTATTGCGCCGAACGACATCTAGGTACGCAAAGACAGATCAGGTATTGCGTCCGATGCAGGTTCCGATTGTACATACTCCGTACATACCTATTTACTCCGCTTAACGACGGGATCCAGTCAGCTGCCCAGCATAGATATGCCTGGCCGGTGTCAGAAACCCGCCGACAGCTCTACTCGATTACAATTCCTTTGATGGTATGGAGTACTCTACATCGTTTAACTGCATACCCAGCTTGCCGGATAAGCGTAAAGCTGCAGACATATGTCTCCACTTTACCATACTTTTGAGCCTCTCCGCCTTCGAGGGGCGCCAGTACCTCCCTGCGGCACGGCACGGTGAGGCACCACACCGATGAAGTGTACCGGTTCCGGACGCTTGCCCAGACTTGTCTACATTACCTTAACTAGCCATTTGTTGGCGGGGCAATCCCGGATCTTGTGTGTGCAATGCTAAGGTTGTGGTATGCCATTAGCTTACCGGTAGTAACCAAGCTACCATAAACGGTCAGATACGACTAGCGCCATGTCGAGGATGGACGTCTGCTAAGTAATACCAGCACACCTACTAGACACACCGTGCCTCCGGAGAAGGAGCTGCTGTGCCTTTACCCCGTTTGTTACACCACCTATGTATACACGAGTGGGACATGGCGGGAAGAGAACGTGATCACTCTGTGTAATGTTGCACCGCTTTATCATACCCCCTACCTTGCAACGGGGGCTAGCGATTGCTGGGCCACACTGAAGCATATTTTAGAAGGTAATTATGAAGCACTCGCATCCAACCCGCGCCACTTGGCATGAACCAGAAAGCAACTGTAACACACCCTTACGAGCTCTTGATATTTATTGAAGATGTGAACAATTCGCCGATCGAACAGCTGATCATGAGGAATACCATGGATAGACCGCTCGCGGCTGCCAACACCTACTGACGACCATCGGCGTTGACGCAACCAGATTCATGTTCCTGGAGGGGCATCTTCAGTTAGAGGGCACACCAAGTCAGCAGCCTGCGGCGTGCGGCGTAGATGATGGAGGTGAAACGCATTGATAACACTGGACGCTCAGCGGCGTAGTGTGTGAGAGTTGATGGTCTTGGATGGCCAAAATACGCCGATAACTGAAAGGCAGATAGATCTTGGATGTCTTGTAGCAAATCCTCAAATGCGTCATGATACTATCTCTCACTTAAGGGGTGCTGCTGCTGCTGCTGTCCTGTTTCTGTTCCTGTTCTGACCAAGTGTTTGGTGACCTGCTTTCCCTGGAGACTTGGATCACTTGACTCTCTCCGAGATCAAAGAAGTCCCTACTTTGATGATATAACAAAACTGCAAAAAGCACGTTATTATCTCATCAGTCATCGATAAACAGCAAACATGGATCATCCTCCTGATCTCGCCCAGACGCCGGCGGCCGCCCCGCCACCAGGCCAGATGCCCAACTTTGTGAACCCTCCCTCGCAACAGGCCGCCATGATCGCCGTCAGCACGGTGATGATGGCCTTGACGCTCACTTTTGTGTCTCTACGCCTGTACAACAGTCTTTGGGTTACGAAAAAGCCGGGTATTGAGGACTGTCTGTAACCCCTTAATATCTGCAACAAGAGTTGTACTGAGTGGCTAATACTATGGCTCCAGGGCTCTGTGTATTGGCTATGATCTTTTCTTTTACTTACGCCGGTATCGTTCTTGATTGTAAGTACAGGTACCTAAACCAACTCTCTCCCGAACTACAGTCGCGCCGGGTAATTTTAACGCGTGCCCCCTTTTCACAGTGAGTTTCGTATCACGACATATGTGGGACGTCCCCTTGATATGGTTTACGGAAAATTACTGGAAGGCAAGTTCCCCCCCCAATTTATTACCGGCAGATAATATAGTTGGGGCCAGTAATTATTGTTGTCTGACAGTCCGGGACGACAACACACAGATCCGATTTGCAGGAAACACCATACAAGCATTTGCATACTTTACCTCTCGCCTCCCCATTCTTATATTGTATCTCCGCCTGTTCGGCCGGAACCAGAGCTTTCGGATCCTCTGCTATGGCGGCATGGCCGCGGACTTTGCCATCTACCTGACCGCCGTCCCGTTGCTTTCTTATTTCTGCACACCACCCATCCATGGAGGGGACTGGAACTCGCTCGACGTGTTTGCCAAGTGCAAGCAGCTCCTCGACTGGGCCGTGATCCAGGGCAGCCTAGACATTGCCCTGAACGTCTACATTTTTATCCTCCCGCTGCCCACCGTCCTCAACCTGCACATGGCCCCCGGGAAGAAGCTGGGTGTCTTGGCCATCTTCCTGACGGGATTGCTGGCGGTCGTTGCGAGCGGAGTAGGCTTCTACTACCGCCACCAGCTCAGCTTCACCCCTGACGTCAACTGGAACGAGGGTGCTTATATCTGCATGTCGTGAGCCACCCCTCCACTCCACTCCACTCCACTCCCCAATGTCCCTCCCGCCCCATAAATAAGACAGAGCTGGTATGACTGACCATGTATTATGTGTTTCAGGGTCGTCGAGATCAACATTGCCATCATCTGCAGCTGCATGCCGGCATGCGCGTCCTTCTTCAGGCACGCCCTCGAGCACTCGAGCCTGCTGAGCTCGGTTCGCTCCGCCTTTGACCGCTACATCATCAGCTCGTTCATTGCGTCACGAGGCGGCGGCAGCAGCAGCAGCAGCAGCAGTGGCAAGGGGAGTAATAATAATAGAGGAGGCACAACTCGAGGAGAAGAAGAAAGGCAGACCAGACCTGGCCTTCTCCTGGGGCAAATACAACCATCACCACCACCGCCGCCACCACCACCACCACCAAGAACAGCCAGCACAGCTCCACCGACTCAGACTACTCTAACTCTAGTGACAATATTCTTCCGCCATTGCCCGAGGGTGCCTCCTCCCGCTACGTTCAGTTGCAAGAAGACTACCCTGCCAAGGCTGCTTATGATGGACACGGACACTCTGCGCCGTATCGGCCTACTATTCGTGTCACGAGGACGGTCGACATGGATGTTGTCTGAAAACGACTTATAGACCGGCGGAGGTTGATGGGAAGCTCAATTGAACTTTGTGATGAGGTCTCAATACTGTAATTGCGATGGGGCCAGGATTGATCAAATGATACACACAGCGTGTACTCTGTAAATGCACATATAAAGGAATTTTCAGCTAATCCAAGCGTCCTGATGAAGTCTCTCCGGACATATTTTATCCTGCTTAGAACTGATATAACCCGGCGATGCCCTGATTGTCTGCGCTGCCTGCCGCATCCCGGAGTAACCTCAAAACCTCCGTCGAAGTACGTTAATTTGGTGTGTTCGCCCCGCAGCAGCACCGTTCAATCCAACCCACACATCGTCCATGGCAGCCTTTGGGTGAACTGGGCAAGGTATCTTGCTTCGAATGTCTCGCCTACTAATTAATAGGGCCAGGATGTTATTGTCATCCCTTGCCCAGTCTGGTCCCGGACACAAGACATGAAATGTAATTAATAGGTGTACTTGAAGAGACCAAAGGCAGCCATTCAGCTGGTGGGGCTGGTTCAGCACGACACGCTGCCAAAAGCCTGCTTCTCGTCGATGCTGGGCTGGTTGATGTGTAAGAATGCGAATCACATCCATGTTCCGTCTTCACCATCACCTGATTTGCGAGTCGTGTTCAAATCGGATTCATCCTTGGACTTTGCCTTGGAACTGGTTGACTTTGTATTTGCAATACCCAACATAGCCGAGACCAACGCATGTCGTCCCATTGCTGAAGGCGGACCACGCTCCGAGCGTCTTTGCCGGGGTTCCCCTCCTCTTCATCAGGTGAAACGCAACAGTGTCAACGGCGATAAACGCAATCATGTAGGCAAATCCATCTTTGGCGAGCTTTTGTTGGAAAGCACTCGGCTCATTTTTGAGTACTGATTGCTTGAGGGTGTCCATCTTGTAAGTCGAGTGATGTTGTCGAAGCATGTCCATTTAACTACAGGCCAATCCATGCTTAGTTAGCAGTACGGAAATAAGTCTTGGCATGGTCATCTGACAGCGTGAGGAAGACGCGAGGTGGGGCAGACGCGCCTTCCGTGCCCGCGCAATTAGTCAACAAATCGCCATCGGCGCCTTCCTTAAAGTGCCATCTCAATTGTCAGGACGAAATTTGATTCTTGGCCACGCAGAAGCTGTCGAACAGGGGCACTGGACGCCATAGATATGTATGCAAACCCTCAAACAGTGTTGGCGAGAGAATTCACGGACTGACGCGTCAAACAGGTCGACTCTAGTCTCGACACCGAGCTCCAAGGCGAACGCCGCGAGTGGCCGATACACGCCTCAGTCCCTCGATCGCCTGCACAAGCCGTTCAAATGTCCCGGTTCTGCGACGCGAACGGTCGCTGCAGATCGGCCAACCCGCAAGCGACGAAAGATCGATTACAAGGGCGCAGATGGAGACGCGGATGCCGACAAGGCATACACCAATGAAGACCGTCTTGCCTTGGCCAATCGAGATGTCAACAAGTTTCCGGTGTTCCAGGTCAAGGACAAGGACAAGATGTTCCGGAAAGCTTTTATTGTGCCCTTGAAAAACAGAGACGCCAGTGCATACAATCCGAACCGGCCGCCTCCGACGTTGGGATTGAGGCAAGGCGCGACCTTCATTGCAAAGCCACTGCATGACCCCAGTGGCGAATTCGCCATTGTCTTGTACGATCCGACTGTCGACGACAAGCCGAAAGAGCCACCAAAAATCGAGGAAAAGAAGGATGAGCAACCGGCCGGAACTGAGATTGACGCACCGTTAGTCCACAAGAGTCTTGCCGAGATTCTGGGCATCAAGAAGAAGGTCGAGGGAGAGCACCCGAGGGTACCGGTTGTCATTGATCCGAGGTTGGCCAAGGTTCTCCGACCACATCAGATCGAAGGTGTCAAGTTCATGTACAGATGTGTGACGGGCATGATCGACGAGAAGGCGAATGGCTGCATCATGGCAGACGAAATGGGTCTGGGTAAAACATTGCAGTGCATCACTTTGCTCTGGACGCTCTTGAAGCAATCGCCGGATGCGGGGAAGAGCACAATCCAAAAGGCAATTGTCGCTTGCCCCTCGAGTTTGGTGCGGAACTGGGCAAACGAGCTGGTAAAGTGGCTGGGTGCGGACGCCGTCACGCCTTTCGCTATTGACGGCAAGGCGTCGAAGGAGGAGCTGACCCGCCAGCTTGGACAATGGGCAATTGCCAGTGGCCGTGCTGTGACACGACCGGTCATTATCGTCTCGTACGAGACGCTTCGTCTCAACGTTGAAGCGCTGAGAGGCACGCCAATTGGGCTCATGCTCTGCGACGAGGGTCATCGTCTGAAGAACGGAGACAGCCAGACGTTTACTGCGCTCAATAACCTTAACGTTTCTCGGCGTGTTATTCTGTCCGGCACACCGATCCAGAACGACTTGTCCGAGTACTTCTCTCTCATCAGCTTCGCCAATCCAGATCTGCTCGGCAGCCGATTGGAGTTCCGCAAACGATTTGAGATACCCATTCTCCGCGGTCGTGACGCCGATGCCTCGGATGCGGAGCGCAAGCGTGGTGATGAGTGTCTGGCTGAGCTGCTTGCGATTGTCAACAAGTTCATCATCCGGCGAACGAACGACATTCTTTCCAAGTACCTGCCCATCAAGTACGAGCATGTCGTGTTCTGCAATCTGGCACCCTTCCAACTCGACTTGTACAACTACTTCATCAAGTCCCCAGATATTCAGGCCCTGCTTCGTGGTAAGGGCTCGCAGCCCCTCAAGGCTATCGGCATGCTCAAGAAGCTTTGCAACCACCCAGATCTACTGGATCTCGGGTCGGACCTGCCAGGCTCTGAGCAGTATTACCCTGAGGATTACGTCCCTAAAGACGCGCGAGGCCGTGATCGGGATATCAAGCCGTGGTACAGTGGCAAGATGCAGGTGCTGGACCGTATGTTGGCCCGGATTCGCCAAGACACCAATGACAAGATTGTGCTCATCAGCAACTACACCTCCACCCTGGATCTTTTCGAGAAGCTCTGCCGTTCGCGCACCTACCCCTGTCTGCGTCTGGACGGGACAATGAACGTCAATAAGCGGCAGAAGCTGGTTGACAAGTTTAATGATCCTGAGGGAGCAGAGTTTGTATTCTTACTTTCCAGCAAAGCAGGTGGATGTGGTCTGAACTTGATCGGCGCGAACCGTTTGGTGCTTTTCGATCCGGACTGGAACCCGGCAGCCGACCAGCAGGCCCTCGCCCGTGTCTGGCGTGATGGACAAAAGAAGGACTGCTTTGTGTACCGCTTTATTGCCACGGGCACAATCGAGGAGAAGATCTTTCAGCGGCAGAGTCACAAGCAGTCGCTGTCGTCTTGCGTCGTTGATTCGGCTGAGGATGTGGAGCGCCACTTTTCTCTCGACAGTCTGAGGGAGTTGTTCCAGTACCGCGGCGACACGAGGAGCGACACGCACGATACCTTCAAGTGCAAGCGCTGTAAGCCTGACGGGAAGCAGTTCATCAAGGCGGCTGCCATGTTGTATGGAGATACCAGCACATGGAATCATTTCATCAATTCGGGCCTCAAGCCGATCCAGGATCATCTGTTGAGGCAGGAGTGTGGTGAGCCTGAAGTCAGTGCCGTGTTTCAGTACATTTCTCATTAGACACCACCTTTGTTGGGTGGAAAGGTTCTGTTATCTGTTATTTTTGGGAGTTGTACGGAGTATCAGTCAAGCGTGGAGTTTCTTGGGGGGCGGGTTTTAGGAGTTTGGGGTTATTCATAATGAGATGGAGCATGGTGGTGCATTATAGGTACTTATTAGAGTATACTCCCTTAGACACATATGTCATTTTAGAAAGTACCTCATGTTGGTGAAACTGCAGTAATCACACCTCTTCTTTGCCCCTTCCTTCCTTCCTTCCCTTCCCTCACTTTCTTCTTTTGCCTCCCCACCTACCCACTCAGACATTGGCTACTGATGTGTTACTGATGTATGTGTGTGTGTTAAGCGTATCCCAAAGTCCAAAACATCTCGACGTTCTTTCTGCTGTCCTCGTCCACCCACTCTGGACTCGCCCTCAACGACACGCTGTCGCCATGAATCTCTGCCACTTCCCCACTCAGCGATGGATCTCCGAGGAATTTTTCGACTCCGGCTATGAGGGTGCTCATGGGCGTGACGATCATGTGTTTGAACAGCTTTTTATCGGGTGCGATGTTTGTATCTGCATGGTATCGTATCGTTATTAGCCCCTTTCCTTTTTTTTTTTTTTTTTTTTTTTTTTGGTTTATTGTTTCCCCCCCTTTTACCCACCCCCTTCCCCCCCCCGGGCCGCCAACCAACCCACCCACCCCGGACTTACCCAGTACAGCAGGCGCCAGCGCATTGATCTGTATGTTCACGCTCTCCAGGTTCCTCGCGGTGGACCGCACCAGGCCGATGACGCCGGCCTTGGTGGCCGCGTATAGGGGGGCTGTCGCGAACGGGTAGATGCCGGCGTTGCTCGCCGTGCAGATGATGCTACCCCGCGAACCTGAACCTGAACCCGTGGGTGTTTTTGGTTTCTGGTTCATGTAGTGTATCGCTAGTTTGACCGCTACACATACACACTTTTGTTAGCTCTTCTCTCTCTCCCTCGCGGTGCCGACTTACTATAGATGACCCCCACAAAGTTAACATCGACAACCTTCAACTTCGGCTTCGAACACTCCCCCGCTCCCCCTGTTCCCCCTGTTTCCCCCCCAGACCCAGAGCTTTCCTCCAACGTGATGAGCGAGCTCGTGGCCCCCTCCGAAATACCGGCATTCGCCATACACACATCCAGTCCGCCATGCAGCTCGTACACCCGCCTGAAAACAGCAGCCTGCTCCTCCCAACTTGATACGTCACACTGGTGAAACGACACTTTTGCACTGCCGCCCGGGTACTCGGCTGAAAGCTTCTGGGCGACGACAGACTGCTGCCCGGAAATGATGTCCAACACGGCAACGCTGTGGCCCTGGGAGAGGAAATGCCGGACCATGGACAGACCGATCCCGGACGCGCCGCCGGTTACTATTATCGACTTCCTCTTCCCCCCCTTTTCACTTCCCGACATTGTGTCTTGTCTTTTTGTTTGTTTTTGTTAACTGCTCAGTTTTTACGGGTTAGACTTTTCAGAGAATAATCCTTTGAAGAGAGAGGTATGTAATGTATAAGAGGGCCGTTCTCTCGATGTTGGAACGATTGGGTCCCTTGATGGGTGTGTGTGTGTATAGATAGATATACCAACTTGGGCTTTTGTCTTTTTCAGTGACAAAAAAAAACGAGGTAATGAATATTCCATACAAGCGAGAGGTTTTGGATTCATGATAGGATATATATTTATTTAGAAAGGATATAATTAAGGCTATCTTATAACCAAAAGTGTAAATGACCCCCCGTGCCCCCCCCTAACTCGGCACCAACTTCTCCGCAAAACCCATATTCCCCCCCCCCCCCCCCAAATTGAAGCTGCGGTCCGGCCGGTGAACGAACGGGAAATGCAGACCCTTGACCCCGCATAAGACCCGGCAGTTGGATCCCATGCCGTACCTTAGCATCAACGGAAACTCTCCATTGTATTCGTTTGTAACTACCAAACAGCAGGACTAACAGGAACGCTTTCATTAAATTCATCGAATCCGCTAAGCAAAAAAAAAAAAAAAAATTTTCCCTTTCCCAAACACGTCTAACTAAACAGAATCTATGAGAAAAAATCGCTTGCAGTCATAAACTGTTATATACAAACGCCAACTATGATCAAGCAGTTCGCTAAGCTAACCTTAAATTTGAACAGACATTTGTTTAAAAGGCTAGATTTAAATAACCAGACACACAAGACCGCTTTAGTTTGGTATCCTCAAATTGCTGAAATGTGTTTACATCACAACCTATATCAAGAGTCAGCAACGCACATAACAACGCAGATATTAGCAGGATTACTCACACAGTCACTCTCATTCTTGCCCTGCGGGATACCCATCTCTTCAAAGGTAGCAGGCCCCTGTCCTATCGTCTTTCCATCCGGATGATCGGTCGGCTTGTGAGCTGGTTTTGGCCGACCTCCATGTCCCGGTAGGTTGGTCGTGCTCGCATTACTCGGTGCCGGGCTGTTAAACCCAGGTCCCGGGCTGGGCCCGTGGCTGGACCCAGACCCGGGAGTGGGCCTACCACTTTGTGCGGGCGGGGCGCTTGCCCGACCACCACCAGCCATCACATTATCCATCTGCCCTGGTCGAGCCTTCAACGGCGCTCCACCACCACCACCACCAGATCCACCAGATGGTAGCCTTGCATGGCCGCCAGCACCACCACCAGGATGACCGGCACCAGGTAGACTGTCTAGCCTCTCTGGCCTGAAACTACCATTGCTTGACGCAGACGGTACCCGGTTGCCAGCCAGAGGAAGAGAGGCACTTGAGCCATAGCCGCCGGAGCCATAATTGTCACTAACCGGCCGGCTGCTCGCCCGCGGGCCGTAATCACGTCCAGGTTGCATACCGGTAGGGCCGCCACCAGGGTAAGGAGCTTGCGGCTGCGCTCCATAGCCAGCCATTGGGGGCCCTTGACCGGGTTGAGGGACTGGCACGGGTTTGTTGACGTTGGGTAGACTGGGCTGTGTCTTTTGCAATCTGTTCCGAGTGGGATCACCGATAGGCGCGGCGCCTGCAGGGATAGTCACACCGGGACCTACGCTAGCTGCGCCAAGACGCTGAGACGGCAGGTCATATTGCGGCTGCTGCTGATGGGGGCTAGCTCTTCTATAATCCTGCTGCCTTGCAGGGCCAGGACTAGGCTGCCTGTATGCTGCCGGTACCTGCGGCTCCCAGCCAGTACCTGCACCGTGACCTGGCGGAGGGCGCCCCCGAGGGTCGAGATTTGGTTGTTGGGGACCTGGAAGAGGGCCCTGAGGTGACAAGGGTCGAATGCCAAATGCACTCATCGGACGATCAGCAGCCGGTCCTGAAACTACTGAAGGGCGAATCGAGGGGTTGAAATATGGTGATAGCGGCTTCTGGCCGTGCGTATCGTCTTCGGGGTAAGGAGCGGTAGATTTCGGCCGGAGGCTAAGCGGCGGCGGCCTATCGTCCTCGGGATACGGAGCAGCAGACTTTGGCCGCACGGGAAGGCTTTGGGAAGAATCGAGGTTGACCGTGAAAGCAGGCGGCCTGTTCATGGTATTAGCCCGCGAAGGGTCGGGGAAGTCGATCCTGTCTTCGACAATTGTTGGCGCGTGGCGTGGCGATGCATGAAGTGGCTTCTCAGGCACGGGAGGCCCATTGTCAGACTCGCTCAACGTCGGCATCACATCGTTCTGCTTTGTGAAGCGATCTGGCCGCTTGCCACGCTGCGATCCATATTGTGACTTGATGCGCGTAAGTGTCGTCGTTTCGTGGTCCGCCTTAGTGAGCAGCTTTGACTGGCTCAACGACTCGAGACGGCCCTTAGCATCGCTGTTGCCATGTTCCGCAGCCTTTTCATACCATCTCCGCGCTTCGGAAACGTCTTTTTGCACATGGATTCCAATCTCGTGATAATACCCCATAGCAAACTCGCCCGTGGCAAGACCGGCGTTGGCCGCATCCTGGGCATACTTGTACGCCAACAGCTCGTTCTTGGCAAAGAAGCCTTCAAACCCAAACAAGAACCATCGGCTCACGCCCAAAGAGGCTTCAGGCTGTCCCTGGCGAGCGGCGAGACCGTAATAATGAAGCGAGTATGCTGGCTTGAAATCACATCCCAGCTGACCCAGCTCGTATGCCTGCCCCATCTTGAGCTGTGCTTTCGCAAAACCGAGGTAAGCCGCCTTCTCGATATACTGTCTGGCAGATGATAGATCGCACGGCAAAACATTCTCAGGAATGTTGATGTCGGGAAGCTCCCGGGCAATGAGCAGGCCGTAAACGTATGCGCCTTGGGGGGCGTCCTCGTCTGCCGAGTCAGCCGCCCTCTCGATCATCTCGAGGCCCTGCAGGTAATCCTTCTGATGGCCGTGTTGGCCCATGAGATGCATCATGCCCAACCGGTAGTGAGACGCCGAGTCCTTCAGCTTCACGCCCAGATTATAGTGCCGGATGGCATTTTGCACGTCGTTTGTGTTTTCGTAGAGCATGCCCAGGCGGTACTCGGCTCGTCCGCAACCGTTCTCTGCCGCCGTCTTGTACAGAGCATATGCCTCCCTCTTGTTTTCGCGAAAGCCGAACTTGCCAAACTCGAGCCACTTCCCCTTCATAAAGGTCGCCTCGGGATGGCCTTGGCTTGCAAGATACTCAATGATATTGATTGCATCGACCCGCAAGTCGTGCTCGGTCTTGGGCGTCGGTGGCCGTTCCCTGCCTTTCCCATCCCGTTTCCAGTCTCGTGCGTGCTGCTCGGCAGCTACATCCACCCATATGAGCGTATCGCGGGCCCACGTCACCTGCATAGCGACATTGTTGGAGTGGAGGACAAGGCTGCGGGCCTGGTGGAGAATTTCCTCTTTCTCTTCGTCGCTCGGCGGGATATTCTCCCCCTTCACTTTGGGGAAGGGAGAAAAGGAGGGTGCGTCCATTGTCGCTAGACCGGAAGCGCCGCTTTGAAACGGTTTGAAGCTGTTCCCAACGTCTAGCAGTCAGCGCAAGCGTTCCCATGCGCAGGCCCAACCTGTATTCTGCTATCTTGCTTGCACGTACGACTTGGTGTCTTGACCCGAGTTGCGCGGATATTGACTACTTGTTGGCGAGAGAGCGGCCGAATTGCTCGCTCTTCCTGGTTCGACTTCGCGGGCTTCGAGTTCCATGCGCTGGAGATCCTCTTGCATGTTCTGCGGCACCTCGGGCATCACCCTGCAGAGACAACCAACCGTCGTCAGCCCAGCTCTTTAGATCCTAGCCCCGCCAATCCTCCAGAACGCATGTTCCAAGGGCGCAAGACACGACAAAGTGGTGATTGATATTTTGGCATGGGAAAAAAAAACGTGCGCTTACCTCTGAGGGGCGGGAGCAAGAACCTCGGGCATATAATAGTCATCATAGCCTCCAGGAACGAAGGTCGCGCCGAGTTGAGGCATGTCGAAGGCAACGCTCCTTGAGGGCTGTTCTGAGCCTGTAAAGGCACCAGCGATGGGCAAGTCAGCAAGGAATCGTCAATCTGACAAGGTCCCTTTCCCCACACTTGAGTCTGACAATCCTAGCTCTGGCGACGGGACCGATGGAGGGGCAGAGGGGTAAAGAAACCACTAGAGCGCCAAGGAAACTGAGCTGTTCCAGCTGCGTAGGATTTCGCGTGAATTCAAAAGTCCAGAAGGACTGACGGAATATATGGTGTTTCACTGTGAGGCTAGTTCGGCTCTTCGCGGGCAAGAAACGGTTGAAACAATTGACGATTCGTGCTTTGTAAAGGGGCACACGCTGCTGTTGCTCCACCCTCCAGCTATCGACAGGGTCCAACGACAAAGAATAAGCGCGGTGGAAATGCAAGGCAGCTGTATCAGATTTGGGATCTTTGGGGCGGTGCTGCAAGACGGGTTGCTGCTTCTAACTCTGATGCCTGCACTTCTTCGGATGCTCCGTATTCTCCGTCTAATACATGGTGCAGCGATGTTGGCTGCAGGTTGAAAAAGGCATCTGGTGGACGTCAAGATGGTTGGCCAGGGTCAAGTTCGTTGAACTGCCCCTCGTGGTTCTCCACCATCGCTTTGCGCGCTAGCTTGGCTTTCACCAAAGATCCGTTGTACAAAGGGGACATTTCGCTTGCAAAGTGCAGAAACTCGTAAGCTTTTAACGTACCTTGCTGGGCGTAGGGGCTGCTGCTGCCCTGTGTTGACTCTATGGGGCTCACAGAACCCTCTCTTTGGTACCCCTGGGCACCGCCATAGGCCTGCCGCGCGTACAGTGGTGGTTTATTCCATACCTCAGTTGGGCATCGCTCGAATTTCCAACGCGCCGGCCCGTCGCAATGATGGTCTTGGAAGTTTGACCTCGCCGCAGCTCGCGTATTCGCGCGCGAGCGACCATGCTATGCTCTTAAATTTGGTGTTTCCTTCACAGTTGCCGTTGGTGGTGTGCTTGTTGATTTTCGCTGCTTTTTTGCTGTTGCCTTCAGCGATCTCAACAAGCACATCGCTCCTTCCTTCCTTGCAAATTTCCGAGCATCCCTTTCCTTGCAGCTAAACATCCACTCCATTCCAATCTTCGGCGGGATTCAAATACGCGGAACGAGATCTCTATCCGTACGATTTGCATCTGCACTGATTTGCGACGGTCGTTACACAGCAACAGAACGGTAGAAACCGCCGGCCCACAGCGGACGTTGGTGGGATGAACAATAGCGGCTCTGTTAGGGAATAACCTTCCCCACAACAGCACTGCACGACATCCTTCTGTCAGCAACCAGCGCCGTTGATCATCAGCCCGCTACCGAAAAGTACCTCCCTAGCTGAGACTACGCTACAGCATGTCCACCATGACGTCCTGGAATATTCGTTAGCCCCCTTCATGACCGCTTTGGTGACCTTTGCGGCACGCAAACGTGGTGCATGGCCTCAAATCTCATGATGTGAGATGTCGCACGACCTTATTTTTTGTGTTCAGGTCTGTCAGGTCTCGCTACTTTGGGATGCCAAGGCAAGCCACAGATTAAGACATGCTGTGAGAATGCCTCGCTCTAAACCTTAAGTAACATCGCGAGCTGTCGTAACTGTTTACCGTGCAGTAGCTGCAAGTTTCCTTTGTCATCTCATTTCTCCAGCCTGGGCTGTTAGGATGAGGTGCAGCGCGGCGCATACTCAGCCACACCGGCTGTTCTATTTCCAGCGTGGCAAGCGAGCATAACCATACCCTTGGATCCAGAGATTGGCGTAGATGAAAGTGCTGTTACCTATAATGTTTCACCTCAAGGAATGTAATGTTGTGTGACTGAGTTGGGCAGCAACATCACCTGCAGCATTCCGATGAGGTCCAAAAGCTGTGATACAACGTGCCAAGCACATCATCTTGCGGCTAGCGGAGAAGAGGGTAAACGCAAGGCATACTGGTGATGCCCCCCACTCAAAGCTTGGGTGGAAACAACAGCTTTTGATCTTGAATCGCGCAGTCAAAGCCCATAGTCGATGGATAGTTCTCTTTGCTCAGAAAGGAATGTTCTTTCTCTGCCGTAACCCTGCTGGTAGGTTCGCACTGGTGTCCTCATCAGTGCTGCCATTTGGGAAAGACAGGACTGACTCTTTCAGCTCCGGAGATGGGAGCTTATGAGAGACGAGAGCAGAGGCACTGTTCAAAGCGTTTTACAGACGTGGATGCAAGTGATAACTGCTGCGCGAATGCACATATGCCTCTGATTAAGCTTTTCTAGAAGGAAAGCCAAGTTCCGTCTTGAAGTGCAGTGTCAATCGGCAGGCAGTGGAGATGCCGTAACCGCCACAGTGGCGGGAGCTCCAGCTGCCCTTCAGCCTCACACCGCCCGGGGTGGGCTGGGTGTGTGTGTGCGAACGTCACCTTTTCAGCCTGCCGCGCGACGGACGGGAAATCCAACAGCCTCACCATATCGGCGCCTCGTTTCAATCGGAGAGAATCATCGAAAACAATCCAGCCATCCACGAACAACATCCCACAACAACACTTGGTCGCAAATACGACAGCTTCCACCAATATCCGATCGCTCGCTTGCTTACCCATCCATCAAAATCATTTTACCCACCGATTCGGTACCATTGACAAGATGGCAGAGCGCCAGCTAACCCAAGTCTTAACCCAACTCAAGTCCTCCGCCTCCACCCTTTCCTACAGTGACGCCTCCTCTCTACTCTCAAAAGCGAAGCTGCTTCTCCTCCAGCTAAACGCCCTCACTCCGACCGCCACCCAGAACCCCCAGCTGCTCGTCCTAGCCCGGGAAACATACGAGCAGGGCGCTCTCGCATCGATCCGGGCAAAGAACAGCGAGGCGTTCACCCGCTACGTATCACAGCTCTCCGGCTTCTACGAGCTCCCCGCCGACATCCTCCCTCCCAACCCGCAGGAACGGAACAAGGTTACGGGGTTGTACCTTCTCCTGTTGTTGACGCTAGGCCGATATGACGAGTTCCACAGTGAGCTGGAGGCGCTGCACGTGCGACAGGGAGTAGACGTCGAGGGGGACAAGTACTTGGGGTATCCGATCAAGTTAGAGAGATGGCTCATGGAGGGGTCCTATGACAGGGTCTGGAAGGCCATGAAGAAGGGCGAGGTTCCCTGCGAGGAGTACTCTGTCTTTTCCGAAGTATGTCCCCAATCATGTGTTTATATGATACGTTGCTAATGAGGGTAGGTTCTGACCGGCCAAATCCGAACGGAGATCGCGCGCAGCTCGGAACGTGCATACCCCTCATTGCCTCTTTCTAGCACAAAGAGCCTGCTGTTCCTCGACAGCGAGGGCGCCGTGGTGGAGTTTGCACGTAGCAGGGGGTGGCTGGTCAAAGACGGGCAGATCATCTTCCCCTCTACAATTGCTGCCGAGGGGGCGGAAGGAGAGGAGGCACAGGGTGAGGACGACAAGCAGGAGATGAGCCAGATGGTGATTGAGAACGCTCTGGGTTACGCAAGAACACTGGAGACTATTGTCTAAGCTTAAGCAACCCGCCCATTTACTTCAGCATCCCATTTTTTGTTATGCCCATTACCACCAGGCAGGGCAAACCAGCTAGCTTGCGCGGATGGGAACAAGACAGGGAGAGATGGGAGCAAAGGAGAGAGACAGAGCGCAACACGGATAAATGCGTGTGTCTCGTTGCATGTATCACCATTTATAACTTAGATCATTAGATCGCAATCGAAGGACGAGGAGCTGATAAAGCTTCTTTGTATGGCATGAATAACAGCTGCTAGGTGAGGTGCACGTACTTGAGCAAACCAAGAGGCAATAGTTAGTAGCACAGCTTGTTACAGTAACGTAGCGGCAAAGGCGGCCCAGTGCCAAGGTACATACATGTGTGAGTCTCGGTGCAGCCACTGTGGCTCCTTTTACAACATGTGTGGCTGGAGTAACATTACCATTTTGACATACCGAAGAATGATGATGCCCTGTTCGTTCTGTGGGTTGCAATGAGACGATCATCCTTTCTCGTCTAGCACTAGTTATATGTCGGTTTCATGTCAATGGTTACGCCCTTGCTATTACACGATTTTGACATGACATCTACAATTATACTTGCTAGCCGCAGAACCAACTGAAAACGCATCAATATATACACTCCGCATTATTCCTCCCTATTCTATTTAAAAACGTAAAATACCTGCTTAGACTAATACTTCTCAAGCTCATTAATTACCTATATTTTAATTAATTAAACATATTTTATGATATTATATCTCTAGAGTTTTCAGCATCAAGCAACACAATGTCTGGGACTAAGAATGCCAGTCATGACCTCCTCCGCTTATCATCATTAACCTTCCGCACCGCAACCCCACAAGACGCACCCCAGATCCAATCCCTCGTCCAGACCTCCTTCCGCGCGGCGGACAGCAGGCCGGCATGGACGGCGGATATGAAGCTCGGGTCCTCCTTCTCCGTCCCCGTCTCTGACATTTCGTCTCGCATCGCCAACCCGGACAGCTTCATTCTCATGGCCACCACCACTACTACCACCTCCTCTCCCCACGACTCGAACTTGAACACCAAAGTTGTTAAAGTTCTCGTGGCCTCCATTGAAGTCTCCTACAAACCCACCACTGGCAGCAGCGCCCGCCTTTCGATGCTCGCAGTAAACCCCAGTTATCAACAGTCCGGCATCGGCCGTCACGTCCTCGCCTACGCGGAGACCTACTGCCTACAAACCTGGCCAGATAGAATAAAGAAAATCGGACTGAACGCGCTGTCCAGCCGGCAGGAGCTGATCAAATGGTATGAACGCCGTGGATACCACAGAACAGGGGAGACTACACCATTCTTATCCAGAGAGAAGTTGGTGGAACTGGGGTTGGAGGGGGAGGAACTGTATTTCGTCGAGTTAGAGAAAGATGTAAACACACAAAAAGTTATAGGCTAAGAGATATATATGTCTTTTCCTCTGTTTACAAAACAACTAAAATGCATCCGTACGTCACAATGATCCAGACAAATTTGCCCAACCATCCATAGCTATAATATTCTAAGAATTTCGGACACTCCCCCCCCCCCCCTTCCCCGTGAACTAAACTAAAGCCCCCAATGTCCTTATATTTTGGAGCAGACCGCATGATAGCCCATTGTGAACGGATCTGGGTCAGCGCCGTCTCGTCGTTGTCTTGTCTCATTACATTTCTTTCAAAATTTCTACGCAAACAGCTTCAACCCACTGCCATGCTTGCCAACCTCGCAGACCTCGCACACGACACACACTGTGCCCTTGTACTTGGTGTGATACTTGGATCCATCAAATGCACACTCCTCATACGCAGTACCACTGTAGATGGGTGTGTGGCTGGCAGCGCAAACCTCGAACTCGGCAAACTGGTCGAACTCGATTTCTACTGCATCATGGGGATTCCGCTCACACTGAGCCTTCGTCCTTTTGGCCTATACATAAAGGTCAGTATCATGATACATGCGGGACGGAGATGGGGGCATAGGACTTACGTTCTCTAGAATCTTGGTCGCTCCCCCGTTTGCTAATATCCTGTTGGCAAAGCTCAACGCTGAGTTGTAGTTCTTGCTTCGCACAGCCAGGTTCATCGCGTTGAGTAGGGCAAGCTGGCGATGCGGCACCTCAATCTTCGGAATGGTAAAGTAGGCAGACAGCTCCAAGCTCCGCTTGAGGAGCTGCGGGTTCTTGGCAACGGCGTCCGGTGCTCCCAGTTTCCTGCGCGCAAGCTCGATGGACATGGCAACAGTGTATTCGCAGGCAGACGTAATCAGCTTCTTGGCCTCCGCAACCTCACTCTCGCTGCCAACAGCGTTGATGAGTACTGCATGCAGAATGCCCTTGAAGATCTGGACGCCATCTTCCAATTTGTTCGCCTTCATTGTGTCGTAGCCCCGCTGCAAATCGTTGGCAGCCAGCGTCTCCAGATCCCTGGGAATAATGGGCAGAACTTTCCTAATATCCGACTCCTCGACTGTGCGGCGGACGTAGTTGACGAGCGCGGGTAAGCCAGCGGAGGCTGGGAGATAGGTCTTGGAGGCCTGGTAGACTTCCAAGAAACGGGGCTTTAGAGGAGCGAAGTTGACCGCGCCGACCTGTCGGTTTAGAAGCTGCATTGCCGACTCGAACGAGCCACCGGCAACGTGGTCGACCGCCAACGGTGAGTTGCGAGCCCACAGGTCTGCCTCACTGCTAGCGGCACCGCCAACTTCGGCGCTTTCCACGTTGACGAAGCCTTCCTCAACCTCCGGGGCGATGTCGTCGCCCATATCCCAACCTGCCGCGTCCTCGTCCTCATCTACTTCTGCCAGAGCACCATTCCGCTTCGCAGCGCCATCATCTTCAGCTGCGTCTTCCATACCGAAGCCGTTCGTCGCCGCCGCGGTGTCGTCTTCTAATGAGAGACCCTCGACCTGACCGAGGAGTGCCTTTTCGAAGAATGACTGCGAAGTTCCCTTTGTAGGCCAGTTCGCCTTGTATGTTGGCACCACTGGCTTAGGTGGCGACAGCGGCTCGCCCAACTGGGGCATTGAGAGTTGTTCTTCTGTGAGACCAGTGGCCTCAAGAATTGCCTGGCATTCTTCTTCCAAACCGTTTGACTTTGCAGTTATGTACGCAAGGGGATCTAAAGACGCAAGCCAAGTTAGAACCAGGGGTAAGGCAAAGGGAAGGAAACCTCGAAAACCAAGTCACTTACACAGGTCAATCTCCTTGAACATCTGTATCCTGTCTTCCACCTCACCAAGGTAAAGGGCGTTCTGGAATCTTGATGTAAAGTCTCCGCGTTGCTCAGCGATATTTGCCATTCTGGTAAGCTTGGTGTTGTCGCCCGTGGTCAGATAAAGGAACGAAAGCTTGTCGAACTGCTTTAGCTTCTGGTAGCACATCTCGACAATAGAGTGATTTCCATGTGCGAGGGCTTCGGTGCTTAGTCTTGTCCAGAGCTTGGGCTTGTCTAATTGCTTGGCCATCTCCACCGCGACTTCAAGGTTGCCGCACTCAATAGCGAGCTCAAACCGTGTGGTAGGGTCCTGCACGAACTGGAGCGCAATTTCGGGGTAGCCCTTCTTCTGAAGATAGGCAATGATCGACTGACCAACAAGACTCGAGTTCTGAATGATCTGCAGCATCTCCTCGTAGTTCCGCTTGACAAGCGCAAGCTTGAAGCGGTACTCAGTAGGGTCAATGTGCAAGATCTTGGGCTTCGCAGCACGATCAAGGCAGTAGACGTTACGACCCTTGACACGGACAAGATATACTGTTTGATCGAGCGTGCGCACGATTCCGTTGTCGCCGTTTAGAAGGGTGTACTTGACGTGGTTGAGGGTCGAGTACAGCAAGACGCCGGCATCATCCCAAGTTGCGCTCTTGATGCGGATAGTCTCGTGCAGAGTGCTGACCTGCTCCAAGGTCTTGGAGACAATCGTCACATTGTGCTTGCTGAGCAGAGCAGCATAGAGACCGTCGTTGGACCAGACGACATACTTGACCCCATTGACCGCGAGTTCCGCTGTGCTCTTCTTCTGTTGAATATCATAGAGGTGCACAGCAGTAGGGGTGATAATAAGGAGATTGCCGGTTCCGCCAAAGTAGATGTCGCTCGTTCCGACAGGCGGCTTGAACGATCTCGTTGTGTTATTGGTCAAATCCTTGATATCCACGGTCTGAGTGGAGGTGTTGAGGACGGCGAAACGGTTGCGGGCGACGAAGATGGCCGAGTTTCCTTGTCCACGCTTGGACTCGGTAGGCTCGATCGCACCAGAGCCATCACGCGGGAGGTTAATGAGCTCGTACGAGCCGCCGTCTGCCGGGGAAGTGACCAGGATGGATCGTTCAGCCGGGTTGTACGACAGAGTTCGAGGGGGAACCCAGGGGCTTCCAAGCTTCTTCAGCGACAGTAGTGTCGGCGACTCGGCGTTCTTCTGGAAGTCGTAGGACCGGACATGCTTCTCCTTGGTGATGTAAAAGAGAGTGTTCTGGTAAACTGCCGAAGCCGGTCTTTCGCGTTCGAGCTTGAACACCATAACACCACTATAATGAGACGGCAAGAGTCAGCAATGTCAGATACGGAACAATCCAGGCCCTGTAACACATACTTGTCGTGACCGGCCGCAAACAAGTTGATTTCAGGATGTGCGGCAATAACCCAGAATCGGTCATTCTCCCGCTTGAAGCTGTTCACTGCAGTCCGCTTGTTCAAGTCCCACACGCGAATGGTCTTGTCCTCGCCGGCAGACAAGATCAGGTCCTGATGCGGGTGGAAAAGACAGCCGCTGGCGTTCTGGAAATGCCCCCGGCAGGTATCGACTTCCCACTAGACCCAACCTAATATTAGCACTGGTGCGACGCAAAGGCGCGAGATATTTATATTCCAACACGTACAGCCTTGGTCTCGCTCATGCGCCACAGCTTCACGAGACGGTCGTCGCCGGCCGACACAATCAGCGGCATTGTGGGGTGGAAGGCGACCCAGTTGACTCCTCTGTCGTGGCCCTCGAGCACGAACTTGACAACGGCATCGGTATTACCAAACATGTCGGTCTGGTTCGCATTGGCGCGGGCAACTTGGTCTTCGAAGGTCATCGATGTGGGGGCAGAGTGCTTCTTGCGCAAGCCCGAAACTGTAGCGCGATGGGTTAGCTCTTAGTAGGAATGGTTGCCCTGAGCAGGAGGGAAGGGGGCTAGGGCTCTCCAGGCTATGTGGAATGTCGCAACTGCTCCCCCGTCTCCGTGTAGGCAATTATCCAAAGAGAAATTCACATACTGTCCCAGACACGAACTGACTGATCGAGCGAAGCCGAGACGACAAGGTCTTCCTTCGGGTGGAACTGTGCGCACATGGCGTAGTGGTTGTGGCCCGTCATGGTGCAGACTATCCCTAGGTTAGCATGACTGCCCCCTAAGACTGCGACATATGACAAGCACTAACGCAGGGAGCGGTTCTGCCAGTTCCATATCCGAATCGTTTGGTCGTCACTAGCGCTGAGAATCCACGGCAGCTCATGGTGGAAGAAGACGGTTCGAATGTAGTCCAAATGCCCGTTCAGCGTGAACAGACACCGCCGAGTTTGATACGACCATACTTTGATCTTGTAATCGTCACCGCCGGACACAAAAAGGGGCTGTCGACGTGTAAGCTTGCTGCTCCTGATCCCGCGCCTGAAGCAACCGCCTCACCTGTGTCTTGTGAAAGTCGACACCGCGCACTGGGCCGTCGTGCTCCTCGAACCGATCAATCAGGGTGCCCATACGATAATCCCATAGCTGGATGGTCGAGGAGTGGAGCGAGACGAGGATCCATGGTCTGGTGCGAAAGTGTCAGTTAGGGGGCTGCGAAATGGCGGGGAACGTGTTGGCTGCTGACCGTTTCGGGTGGAATGCGATACCCTTTGCGCGCGACGACTTGGACTCGAACTGTGTGCAACAGGTCAGCCAGCAGTCCTGGTGCTGCATCTATAGCAGAAACAGCGGCCGAGACGTGATCAAACCTTAGTGAGCATTCCGGAGGAGGCTTGCATCTTGGCTGTAGGGAGCGAAGCCTAAGCTCCCGGCATCAATGCAGGAATTCGAAGCACCTTGCAGAGAAGCAACGGAGGGGAGCCAAGACGCCTTGTAGTGGGAAGCGAAAGGGTAGAGAGTGACCAGCAGCTGGCGTGTGGCGGCGTGGTTAGAGATTCGAGGAATTTGGGACAGCTTGCGGTGGTCACAGGCCGGTCACTCAATTCATTGGGAACCGTGGCATCTCAATGTGTGGGTGGATTCGACACCTCCATTCACGCACTGCCCAGCCTCAGGCCAAAACGCACATACAATTTTCCGGCCGGCACTCCCCCACCCCACTGCGTGCGTGTGCCACGGTCATGGCGTGGGTCAATTTCAGGTCCCTGCGGTTCGTCTCACCAGCCACATGTCGGGTCGGGCAGGCAGGCTCGAGGCAGGCTACCTTAGCTCCCCTGAACACTAGACCCACTTGGTCAAGCTGTCAGCTTTAAGTGATGTGTTCAAAAGCGACCCTCGATCTTACAGATGAAGACCCCACCATGCCATTGAAGTCGTTGACAATGGTTAAGGACGGCTAAGGACACCGTCGTTGTCGCGGTTTCAATGCAGCCAGTCTAAATTGTTCTTCCGGTGACATCAAAGAAGTTATATTTACAACCGGAGTGTGCATCTTGGCTGCCCCTCGGTGGTTAGCCGTTGTCAACGTGGCATTTAGACGTCTTAGTTGAGGCGAGGCTCATAGAACAGCCATCCCTCCTCCGCAGGCGGATACTAGACGCATTTTCACGAGTACTTGCAGGAGTTCCAGCAATTTGAGCTACGCGGATTTATTTGGCCTTTGCCCGGTTCAAGCCATGATACGGCTTTCCCAACTCCCGTGGGGCCTTGCGGCGGCCCTTTTGACGGCAACGTGGTTTCCCTCGCTACATGTCTCCGCGACGCCATCTGTCAATGTTGCACTGAAAGCAGCTTTTCCCTCGCCTCCTTACTTAGTCGAGCTTCTGTAGGTAGGATCTTACGGAGTCAATTGAGAGACTTACTCACCAGAATCCTAGGGAAACAGCGGCTTCCGACAATGCGACCTCCTACTTCGCTCTCCTCGACCGTATCGCTAAAGGACACTTCGCCGAGGCAAAGACGGACAAGGAATTGTACGAGAAGTTCCTAGACATTCTACAACATGACGGCCACATGAACGCCGAAACGTTGTCGACCTTCAAATTAGCGCTTTCAATGCGATCCGCAGCGCCGCGAATCGAGGCACACTACCAATACTACATCACAGCGGTGGAGCCGTCTTTAGGACACTCACAAGATGGATGCAAGCAGTGGTTCCTTGCCAATGGGAAGCAGTACTGCTCTCCTACTATGGATGCGGCGCATGGCAGCGTGAGGAACAACTCCCAGGAACGCACCCTGCCATTTGATCGTATACTCGGCAGCGGCGCGCAAGATGTTATTCTCTATGCCGATATAGCATCGCCTGAGTTTGGACAGTATCACGAGGCCGCCATGGAGCTTGTGCGGAACGGCGAGGGGTCTTATCGAGTGCGGTATAGAAGAACACCCGGCCAGTCAGACGAGGCGCTTGCCGTCAACGGATACGGAGTCGAGCTCGCTCTGAAGCGAACCGACTATATCGTCATTGATGACAGAGATACGGGCGCCATGAAAGCCCCGGAAGATATAACGCAAAAGATTATCAGCTCCGAGGTGGTGCTCGATGCGGAAGAGGTCACTGATATCAAGCCCCTGGAGAAGTCCGAACTCTCGGCTCTTGGCATGAAGGCTGCCTCTTACATCATGCAGAGCGACTCGCCCTTCGAAACTCTGCTCAAACTCACGCAAGACTTCCCCAAGTATTCGACATCGCTTGGAGCACACAATGTCTCGAAGGAGTTTGAGACCGAACATGAGAAGAATCGGATGGTGCTCGCTCCAGCAGGCATGAATATTTTGTGGATGAACGGTGTGCAGCTGATAGACAGGGAAATCCAACCATTTGGCCTAATTGACATGCTGAGACGGGAGCGGAAGCTCATCGACGGGGTTCTAGATCTTGGCCTGACTGGACAGGAGGCCATCTCCTTACTCGGTCATTCAGAAGTCGCCCAGGCCAAGTCAGAAGGCGGAGAGGCTCGTCGATTTGACTGGCGTGATCAGATCGAGGAGGGCCGCGTCATCATCTGGCTCAACAACCTGGAGAAGGACAAGCGGTATCAGTCGTTCTCGCCGTCCATCTGGACCCTGCTTCAACATTTCGGCAGCGGCCTGCCCCAGATCCGGAAAGATGTCTTCAACCTGGTTGTTCCCGTGGACTTCAGCAAGCCAGAAGATGTAATGCTTGTTACCGAGCAGCTTCTGGGCTTCATGAAGCGGATGATACCCATCCGATTTGGTCTGGTGCCGCTCACTCCAACAGGGGAGGCGATTGAGCAGGCCAAGGTACTGTACTATCTATTAGAGAACTATGGACTGGCGGCCATGTCTGCGTATTTGGAGCAGTCCCTCGAGGCCACAAAGACTGGCAATGCGGATGAGACAATCTTCAACAGGGCTATCAAGGACCGTCAGCTCAAGCCGGAGGCCGCGGCACTCGCATTCAAGGACATATTTACATCAGAACAGCTCGAGCAGCAAATCCATCTGGCGAAACGATGGGTAGAGCGACTGCATGCGAATGACGTTGTGCCTCCCGTGTTCTTCAATGGTTATGCGATTCCTCGCGATGAGACTTGGTTGAGAGCTATGAACCAGAAGCTCATGACCGACCTTCAGATGGTTCAACAGGCCGTCTATTTCGGACAGCTGAACGACGACTCATGGATCCCTGAATTCTTCCTTGGGGGCGCTATCACACGGCGCAACACCTTCATCTTCCCCGAAGACCCGCAAGCACTCATCGTGCTCAACGTCAACAAGGTCTACACCGAGCACCGGGATCTCTTCAGCAAAGTCCCTGTTATTGAAGCTGATGAGCGGTCTGGCAAGGAAGAATGGGCTGCCCTCACTGTGATTGCCGACCTCGAGAGCGTCGAAGGCCAAAAGCTCCTCTACTATGCAATTCAGTTCCGACGGGAGAACCAAGGTGTCCGCTTGGACATTGTGCACAATCCTGCCGATCTGTCGCACCCGGCCTCGATGATGAATGCCCGTGTCAAAGTAAGAGAGGGGAGCCTCATCACTGTTGGACGTCTCGTCGATCTGGAGACAATCCTCGAGGGCGGCAGGACCGACGCAGATCCCAGCCTCGACGCTGCTCTTGCCAGTTTCCTTGCCGCTGCCAACTTCAAGGCTGGCGACAATACGCTGATGCTGAACGGGCGAGTTGTCGGACCCATCAAGTCCGCCGAGGACTTTAAGAAGGAGGACTTTGCCCAGTTCTTGGAAGCCGAGCGTGCCCAGAGAATTCTGCCGGTCTACAAGGCCATTGAAGAGCTCAAGCTGGGCGAGAAGGTGTCTAATCCTTTGGCCGCAGCTAAGTTGACATCGGTGACAGCACTGTCGGGAATGTCCGATCTCCCTCAGGGCATCTTTGACTCGGCAACTTCCATCCGGACGACAGCTTACAAGGATTGGAACTCAACCTACACTTCATTCCAGGTTGGCGATGCTTCCGCTGCGTCCATCTTCCTCGTTGCGGCCATCAACCCAGCCAGTGAGGTTGGCCAGAAATGGGCAGCCGTACTGAAGGTGCTCTCGGAGCTGGAAGGTGTTCATCTGCAGGTGTTCCTGAACCCTCAGGAGGGGTTGTCAGAACTGCCTGTCAAGAGATTCTACCGCTACGTCCTTGAGTCCGCCCCTCGATTCGACGAATCTGGAAAAGTCAAGGCACTCTCGGCTACCTTTGCCGGTGTCCCGTCCGAAACGCTTTTGATCGCAGGAATGGACGTGCCGCCCGCTTGGCTCGTCACGTCCAAGGTGTCCGTTGACGATCTGGACAACCTGAGAATCAAGGACATCAAGGCGAGAAGGAACACGGAGCACGTCGAGGCCATCTACGAGCTCGAAAACATTCTCATTGAAGGTCACTCGCGCGAGTTGCCGTCTGGCGCACAGCCACGCGGTGTGCAGCTCGTCCTCGCTACCGAGTCCGACCCGCAGTTCGCCGATACCATCATCATGGCCAACCTGGGCTTCTTCCAGTTCAAGGCCAACCCTGGTGTCTACAACATCCAGCTCAAGGAGGGCCGGAGTTCAGACATCTACACTCTTGGGAGTGTCGGTGCGAAGGGCTGGTCTCCCGTTCCTGGTGACGAGACTACTGAGATCGCGTTGATGGACTTCCAAGGCACGACGCTCTACCCTCGCCTGCTCCGGAAGCCGGGGATGGAGGAAGAAGACGTGCTCGAAGAGACAAAAGCCAAGCCCGACAGTTTTGTGTCAAAGGGCCTCAAGTTCGCTGAAGGCATGTTTGGCGGCAAAGCCAAGACAAAGTCGGTGTCGGACACAGAGCACGCCGAGATCAACATCTTTTCTGTGGCGTCTGGCCATCTGTATGAGCGCATGCTCAACATCATGATGGTTTCTGTCATGCGGCATACGAACCGCACTGTCAAGTTCTGGTTCATCGAGCAGTTCCTCTCTCCCAGCTTCAAAGATTTCATTCCTATCATGGCCGAGGAGTACGGCTTCAAGTATGAGATGGTGACCTACAAGTGGCCTCACTGGCTGCGCCAGCAAAAGGAAAAGCAGCGCGAGATCTGGGGCTACAAGATTCTGTTTCTGGATGTCCTCTTCCCGCTGTCGCTGGACAAGGTCATTTTCGTGGATGCCGACCAGATCGTGCGGACAGACATGTACGACCTAGTGCAGCTCGACCTGGAGGGTGCTCCATATGGGTTCACCCCGATGTGTGACTCGAGGACAGAGATGGAGGGCTTCAGGTTCTGGAAGACGGGTTACTGGGCCAACTACCTCAAAGGAAATCCTTACCACATCTCGGCGTTATATGTGGTTGATCTGAGACGGTTCAGGGAGCTGGCTGCCGGAGACCGACTGAGGCAGCAGTATCATACATTGAGTGCTGACCCGCAGTCGCTGGCCAATCTGGATCAAGATCTGCCGAACCACATGCAGTTCACGATTCCCATCAAGAGTCTACCGCAGGAGTGGCTGTGGTGCGAGACGTGGTGCAGTGACGAGACGCTTAGGACGGCGAGGACGATTGATCTGTGCAATAACCCGCAGACTAAGGAGCCCAAGCTGGATAGGGCGCGGAGGCAGGTGCCCGAGTGGACGGCGTATGATGAGGAGATTGCTGCTCTTGCCCGGAGGAGAAGGGAGAAGCAGGAGGAGGAGGTGGTGGTGGAAGGGGAGGGGGAGGTGCAGAGGAATACGAAGAGTCGGACGCTCGAGCATGAGAGTAGTAATGCTGCTGAGACGGACCCGGCGCATGTAAAGGATGAATTGTAAAACATATCAGGCGTCAAGTTATGAGACTTTGAGTAGATGTCAAGATAGATAGAAGATACATACATTTGCTTACCAGACATACATACACTTTGGTTACTACACACATATCTACCTTACCTCACCGTTTGATGTTGGATTCCTTCACGACGTTCCATTTGCATGTCTAATCAATGTATCTGAGATTCTCGAATATCTCGCTCACATTGAGTTGGTAAAAACGTCTACCGGGCGAGTGATCGTAACCATACGATCCCAAACAGTTGTTTTTTCCCCATATCTGGTTCATCCTTGAACCATTAACTTCCGAGAGGAGGCGGTCAAAAGTCCTCCACCCTAACAACATGGTAAGCAGGCTCTTCATACGGATGGGCCCTGTTTCGTAGGCAGTCAGCATTTATTCATCACCTTTTTCCCTTTCTCCGTCCACCTCCTTGCTTTCCCTGACACTCCTTTTCCTCTCCTCCCCCCCTTTTCTTACTTTTTTCCCCCTTCGGTCGGTCTTCGAACTCCTAAACCAGAACCGGCTAATCCCTAACCAGATAACCAGACAACCAACCAATACAAGAAATGAAGATGAAGATGACGGTCCGGAAGAACAAGAACAAGATGGATGTGATAGTTATATAAAGAACGTACTTTTTAAGCGCCTCAACCGCCCTCCTCGCCACCTCCTCCCCCACACAAAGGGTCTCAACCCTGACCTCTGGCGTTTCTTCAAGTTTCCCAACAGTGCCAATATGCGGGCTAGCCGCCGTCCCGGGTCGAAACTGACCACTACCTAAAGTAGACCAGCAGCATTCCGTGTAGTTCCCCGGACCGGGGTATCGCCCGGCACCGGCTTTAAAGATTGCGGCCTTGCATGCTGCCACGGCAGCCGGCGGCGCGTAGAATATCAGGCTGAACTTTACCAAGCCTGCCATTTCTATTTCATTGACATGACAGTACAGTCTCTCGGTCTCGGATACGATACCGGTGAATGGGAAACAAATTACAAATGAAAATGGAGCTGGCGAAAGAAAGAAACGTCGAGTGTGAGTGTGAGTGACGGAAACGGATGGATGGTTGGTGTCGGGTCGGGTCGGGTCGGGTTTATGCTGCGGGGCACTTGACCCCACCCTCTACTGCCAGTCAGCGCTCTTACAATGGCTTCAACATTCACGTAAGCGACACCAGTTGGGAGGATACAAACATCACGAATAACCTGGAGCGCAAAACCTACGGGACACAGACGAGTATCCGGACATTGCTGTTATACTCAAGCAGCCTACAGCAATACTTCTGACAGGTCAATGGAGCACAAAGGACAAATCATACCGAGTGACCTTCCAGAGACAAAGCAACCGAGAGTTATTTTAGGCGTCCTTCCCGCGCCTATACTTGGAACTCCTTTGTTTGTGCGTGTGGTGCCAAATTTAGAAGCAGATGCTTCCGAGTTGACCTCTACTGACGCGAAATGAGTGAAATCGATGTCTTTTTGTCCCCCCAAAACAATATCATTACAGCTTGCATCTTCTCGCGATGATGGGGGATAGATCTGGATGGGATGACATTTGCGTCCTGGGCAGGAAGCCCAGCATCGCTCCTGCCCACTACAGTCGGTTCATATTTTGCCATTGTGACATCATGTAATTGGAGTCTTTGTCCTCCTGCCCTGTCGCCCTCCTTTCCATAATATGATTGTTTTCCCGCCATGAGCTGCTAACGGAAGGATCTTTCTTGACTTTCCTCCCACAGAATTCTTTGGAACACGCTGTGGGAAGTGATTGATGATCTTTAAAGAATACATCCCCTCAAGAGTGCACCTTCGCTAGCTCGGTAACGCTCATTATACAAATTTTTGATCACACTTTTTTTAGCCTTCAGTTTGCAATCCACAACTCGGTTGCGACACTTTGAATCAGGACCAAGCCGAAGCTCAGGTAAGTGTGCATCTCTGCTTTGTCAGCTACATACACTTTCCGATCCAGACGACTCCTATTTCAGTACCCAACCGTTGTATATAAGTGTATACAAGATGGGGTTTGTGAATGGCTTCGCAAACGGCTGGGTAAGCGCATTCCCGTCGGTGAACCCAACGGCCGCGCCGCTCTGGCATCAGCCGACGTTGACGGACCAGATCAAGTGCGAATGCATTTCGTTTCTTCAGTTCTACGTGTGCGGCTGCCCGGACCTGGGCTTTGACACCCACGGGCGACCTCGACGGACAGAAAAGAGGTGCCACGTTTTCCAAATGGACATTTTCACACAGGACTACCTGGCCAGGTTAGGCTTCCAACACGCTCCCAAAGCCGACAACCGCGTCCGCATTCTCCCGTTTCCCTGTCTCAGACACATGCTCACCTCCAGAACGTACGTCGCACCGCAGCAGATAGAGGATGAAAAGACCCGGGTATTGGACGCCAGAAACAGCGCGTTTATGACAGCAAGAGCAAACCGCAGTATTCGAGAGCAACAACGGGCCCAAATCACCACCGCCACTAATCTCGTCTTGAATCCTTGCCGCAAGCGCCCTCGTGCTCAGTTCGAGGATAATGCTCCTTCTATTCCAGCGCAGATCTGCAACAATTCGTCCTGGAACTTCAACTCCGTTAATGGCAATATCCAGGGGCAGAACCTGCCGCCGCCAGGAAACAAAAGAGCCAGAATGATGAGGGAAGCCAGAAAGGCAACCATAAGTGGCGAACAGAGCAGCTTCGGCTTTGGCTGGTCCATCTGGGACGACTTCCCACTCGACGTTCCCACCCGCCCTCATACTCATAACGACAACTTCTCATGGCTCAAAGAGGAGCAAGCCATCGATCTGGATGAGCTAGACGGCAAACCCCGGGCGAGGTGCGACTGGATCTACCGCTTCGGATATCTAAACAAGAACTTTGGGAACCCTTTCCATCCACGCTACGAGAGACATGTCAACAAGGGATACGATAACGGGGCCTACATCATCACCCCAATGGCAATTGAGCAGGCTCAACATGCCACCTGGTGGAAACTGGGCAATTTCGAGAATGACTGGCTGCTGCATGCAGTCCTTGATGATGCGTTGCTGGACATGTGAGTCAATGTGACCACAGACATGAGATCAGGCGGGCTTTCAAGGAGAACAGACGAATGATAGTCGAGTGAGACCAGCTAGTCAGTTAGTTGCTGTGCAGCTGGTCCGAGGTAAGGTCTCCATCATACCACTTGTACCGAGATCAAGCCATCTTGGAACTTATTATTCGTCACGACGTCGGCACGACTAGCAAGGTTCTAGTCGGCCACAATACATGATTGGGGCATCAGCTTAGTAGCTGTCAAATATATCTTCCCGTTGTTGAGCTGGCTAGTTGCCACTCTCCAACGGTGACAAGCGCCCACACATCCATGGCGTCGGCCATGTCGGCCATGAACTAAATTGAACGCTAGTTGAGCACTAGCACTTCAAGCTATAACCGCTCTGTCATATCCATAGGTTATTCTGATGGTTCAGGAAACGGGATAAGATGGGGATTGGCCCGATTGGGGACTCGGGGAATCTCCGACTCGGAATTCTTGGTTAAGGAATAGGAGTTATTACATTATCATCTATCATTGAATATTTTTTCTCTAAGCTGCGTTCATGTTGAGCATTTCTCCATTGGCCCCACGGATAAGGTTCACCACGGTCCTTTATCTTTTCATATGTACATGCAAAAACCAAATACAGGTACCCGAAAGAGAGAGCTTAGAGTCCTGTCATATCCTCCATCCCACACGCCCCTTGATGCAGCAGTGTATAATCAAACCTCTCCCCGGCCTTGAGAGGCACCTGTAGGGCAATGGTATCCGCATCAGAAGGGTACTGCGTGCGATGTCCATGTGTCGATTTATCAGCTGTGTCGGCGGCTATGATCAAGCCGTACTTGCCGCCCTGAACCCACGCCTCGTCGGTGCTGTTGGGGAGGGTTATGTGTATCAGCCCGGTGTTGAAGAAGACCAGCCTACTCTCAATTATTAGCACCTGACAGTAAGTTAAATGTGTGGGAAGGGAGTTAATTTACTGTGGAGCAGGCGCGTTATGCAACCCCCCGTCGAACCTCGGCGGGATCACGCTATAACTCGCGTTGCTCATGTCGCCGAGAACCAAGTTCAGGGCGCCGGTCGTGCCGGGGGTGGACGAGGAGCTGAAGGGCCCGAACTGCCAGCATTCTAGGGTGGATGAGCCGTGGGCAGCGGAGATGGCGGTCAGGTTTAGATATTTTGGTTCGGAATCGGATAATACAACAGGGGAGGAGGAGGAGGTGGCAGTGGCGGCGGTGAGGGTGGTGCTGAGGAGGGCGGCGAGGGGGATCATGGTTGGGAGATACATATCTTGTACCGGATCTCGAATGCTCGAGATAAGGCTAATAATTGAGGTATGAACTGATAGCTGGGCTGGATAAAAGAACAACGATCTGGATATATAAGGCAGTTTTATATATTATGGGAGGGTTGTGAGGTCTGGGGCTTACTCATCGCCATCTGACGCCTCCGTGGTACCATGCGGTTTTTTCGTGGTGTGACGCTATCACGTAAGCGAGTAGTCCGAGTCAGCCATGGTTAGAGTAGGTAATTATAGCGACGATCTTCATGTTAATACCTTGTCTCACCTACCTTGTGTAAAACAGACGAAGTTGTGTAAGCTAAAAGCTTCTGCATAACTTTATCTTGAAAACACGACACACAACAAAAGTCCTTGCATGGTAGGAATGAAAGTTATACTGCAGTGACACTTCACCTTGACTGTCAATAGCAAGTTGAGTACAGGTAGATTATTAACCTGAAAAAAAAAAAAAAAAAAAAGAGGTACTGAAGTCTGCCAGCTTGAAACATACCTAGGTAGGTATATTTCGTTGACACTCCCACCGGGTAATTTGGTATGAACGCTGGCAGCGCGCACTCAACACTCTCTTCTCATCTCATCGTTCCCAAGTACATACTAGAACTTAGTTGCCTCCTCGCTGGTCTGATTACCACTGCATGTAACTAACTGTGACTCCAGCCACTGTGCCACTGTATGATATTAGCTCCCTTCCTTCCGGAAGAAAATTAGGTGCGTGAGCTCGACATTCTTTCTATGCCTAGCCGTCTAGTAAGGTGACGGGCACTGAGCAAGAGAAAGATGACAAAAGGGGGGAGGCTTGAATGAGGACAGGCTATATAATACGAAGAGGGTCGTGGCGATTTCCCATGCGCGCCAGCCACCTGATCCGGGTTCCAGCCGAAGGGGCTTGTCACATCCCCGCGGAAGACTGTATGTACGTCTGTGTCGCGAGCGGGGGCCTAAGTTGCCCACCGGCTCCAGTGCAATTCCTTGGACCCCCTTTACCTTTTGCCTTGATCGTGCTTAGAATCGACTCCGTCGTCGCGAGCTCGGCCTTGGTGCAAGACGTCGACAAAGTGTAGTGTGTCTTACTTACCGCGTCGTGCTGGGTCAGGGATCGTGTCGTGCAGGTAATTAGTCTTTAGCTTGCGCGATAGTACCCAGTCGATCGTGGACGCAGGACCGAACATATTAATGCTGACCCCGGGGCGGAGTAATTACTTCGGCGATGCGCGCGGCTAGAGAATCCTTAGCACACGGACACTGGATACTACTGAAGGGGTTGTTAGAGGGGGCAAGTTGGGGCGGCTGCGTCCCTCGGGTTGTGTCGTGTCCCGTTACTGCGCCGGTCCTGTCGAATGTGAGGAATGTGGTGATTGTATCCGGATACTACCAGCAGAAGAGAGCATGTTAGGGTACAATCCTGAAGACCAGAACACACTTGCAATCTACGTCGATGACCATTGTCTGGCAGGCAGGATGGGATTTCTGGACAGATCTCCTGTTTCTTGCGACGAAATACTTCCCGCGTGTCGCATTTGGTCGAATTCCACTGGCGGGCAAGAAGACGGAATTGTTCATGCGAGATCTGGAAACGGTTGGCATCGGCACCGGCACCATCGCCGCCACAGAGGCGGTTCTTAACGGCACCGGCACCATCGAGGAGTGGCGCCGAGCCTTCTGGGCCGAGCTCGGGGCCCACGCGGCCACCAGGGCCATCGACCGTGGCTTCGGCCAATTCCGTGAGCAGCGACACTGCTATGGTAATCACGTCGTCGTCATCGATCACAACCACCTCCACAGGCTCGGCGGCACGCGGGGTGTGCTGGTCAGACTCGGGCTAGTTGAGTATGTCTTGGGATATGCTTGGAAGAGCTGTTATATTTTCCGGTCGACGGATTCGGTATCTTGAAATAGATACTGGCAGTGGTGGGAGATGTCTGCGTCGTTCTCTTCTGCGAGAAGGAAATAAGTGTTCGTAATGGCGAGAGACTCCAGGTTTATTTTGGTCAGTCTCCCATCATGTTGAAAAATGTAAACCTGTCTAATGCCCGTCCAGGTTATTTTCAGAATTGTCCAACTTTCTCGAGTTCAGTAAACGTCAGCGACTCATAAGAGTAAACGGGTTTTCTTGATGGGCCATCACCAGCTTGCCATCCAGGCTATAGAGCACCTCTTAATATTCTGCTCTGCCTTCCACGCGTTTGATCCCACACCAACGGACGCCTTTGGTATACATCATGGAATGGCTCTGAAGAGCACAGTGTGCCCCGGTGTGTTTGGCTACTTCAGATGACCGGAGACAGAAGTTCGATGAATCAATTTTCCCACGGAGCGAGGGATAGTAGCGGTATAGGGCCCGCCAGATTGTTCCATAGCTTTTCTTCTCGTCGAACTTTCTAAGTGCAAATGGGAGGATGTGGTAATATTAACACCTTCTTCTCGTCGAACTTCCTAAGCGCGAATGGGAGGATGTGGTAATAACAGCACATTATGACATGTTAATCTAGACACTGTCGATTTCCTTATTCAGGGGCGAGCCGGTGCTGCTGCGGCTTTGACCTGTGTAGAGGGT